>BQNB010087787.1:3266-27829 GCA_026074375.1 Tanacetum coccineum | reverse complement strand
AAGTCCAGACCAACTGGCTATGGTCCGGAGGCATCAAGACGGACGGAAGGCTTCCAGAGGACACTTCCGCAAGACAGCGGAAGTCCGCTAGGCGAGCCCAAGTCCGCAAGTCACGATTATGAGCTGTCCCAGTAATAGAAACGAGCGGAATATTAGGAAAACCTAATATCGGGCTCACCTATAAAAAGGGGTACTCTGACACCCCACAAGGTATGATTTTCTGACCACATTTCATACACACATACTCTGACATTATCTGACAAATATGTTTACTTACTCTTATGACGGAGTCCAATCGTGGGGTCCGTCCCCACGGTAAGACTAACGGTTTACCCTTCGTTGTGTAAGGAATCATCTCGTTACTTGATTTAGTACAAGATCTCATCCTTGGGCCTGGTCCAATAACTCCCCAGATCCAGCTACTCAACCATTACATATTTTGTACTAATAAGTTGGCGCCATCCGTGGGACCAGAATACAACTGCGTTCCACAAAAATACTCACCATGAGCAATCATGAATAAACCACTCCTAGCCAACCCACGTCGGCGGTGCGAAACACGGTTGGGAGAGGAAAGGAGCCAGCTATACAAGATCGAGGTGGGCCCGCATCCGACGTAGCCCTCTGAGAATATTGCGACAAAAATTACAATCAGCTGCTTCTAATCATGGCCGAGAAGTTTAATCAGGAGAAAGAAAAAAGTGAAAAGCTGAAGGAGCTAAAATCCCGGCTTAACTTCGAAGGATGTTTCGAAACATCGCGATACTCCAAGTCAAAAATGATGGACACCAAGGAACACGAGAAAAGGCACAGATCTAGGCGCTCCTGTAGCCCAAGAGCTAGCGTATTCTCAAGAATAAGACGTGAGAAGTCAAGATCACCAAGGCAAAGGTCGAAAGAAGGAGGCGTGTTTAAACGGCTAGGAAGTAGGGGGAAGAGTGTGTCCGCGCGCCCTCAGACAGCTACATCCGGAACTCCCATTCAAAATACGCAGAAGCTCTCTCAGAAAGTGAGGATAGCGAAGGCGGGCACTGGAAGTCAAGATCAAAGGGGAAGAAATCGCGTAGGGAAGAGAATGACTTGTCCCAGCCATGGGTATGTGAGGAAGTAGACCCTTTTACACCTAGAATCCGTCACTTCGACTTCCCAAAAATAAGGATGCCCAGCCATATCAAGACATATGACAAAAGTGAAGATCCGAAAGATCATTTGACTCATGTTTAACTCTACGCTGTTCTTTCCAGGCAGCAGCAAAAACAGAACAATGGGCCATGCCAACATGGTGCCACATGTTTAACTATATGCTGACAGGAAATGCGAGAGTAAGGTTTAATGACATTCTGTCTGAATCAATAGATAGTTATGACGATCTGAAAAAAACATTTTTGGAAAATTATCTCCAACAGAAGAAATGCATTAAAGATCCCATAGAAATCCATAACATCAAATAGCGGGAGGGAGTGTCTACGGAAGACTTTGTGAAAAGATACAAACTGGAGAGCAGGGATGTCAAGGGGGCTCCAGAATGCATGAGAATCTCTGGATTCGTGCATGGAATTACAAACCCTGAGCTCATCAAACGTCTCCATGATAAAATCCCGAAGACAGTTGATGAGATAATGAGAGTCACCACATCTTTCCTAAAGGGGGAAGTGGCAGCCTCAAATCACGAACGAAAGAAAACGTTTCCACCATGGAAACAGCATGAAGGCATCCAAAAGCAAAATTTCAAAAAAGGAGGTTTCCGGAAACAACAAAGGTCGGAAAGGAAGCAGGATCGGTTTTGCTTACTCACAAAAACTCCCCAAAGAAATTTTTGCCTTAGACAAAGGAAAATTTAAAGCTCTGCCACCGATGACAACCCCGGTAGAGAAACAGAACCATGCTAAATTATGTGAGTTTCATAGTGAAGTAGGGCATAACACAGACGGATGTATGCACCTGAAGAAACAGAATGAGGAAATGCTAAAAGCAGGAAAGCTGTTGCATCTGATTAAAGAACTAAAACAGAACAACAGAAAAGAACAGCCTAAGGTGGTAAAGAAAGAAAAAACTTACAGGAAACAAAAATCGTTAGCTATCCTAATGGTCCAACCTTGGGAAAGGGTGGCTAGACAAAGGATTACACAGAGTTTTCCTCTTAATCCAGAAATCTTGTTTCCACCCTGGGGGGAAGATGAAGAAACGGAAGGCCCAATGATCATAGAGGCAAAAATAGCAGGCCACTGTGTACACCGTATGTATGTAGGCGGCGGATTAGCCTTAGAAATTTTGTATGAGCACTGTTTTAACCAACTCCGTCCGAAAATCAAAAAACAATTGATACCAGCCACTACTCCTTTGATTGGATTCAGTGGTGAAATAATATGGCCAATAGGGCAAATACAATTGTTGGTTAAGATTGGAGATGAAGAACACTCTGCTTCGGCCTGGATGAATTTCATGGTTGTAAGATCATCGTCTCCGTACAATGGAATTATTGGAAGACCAGGAGTCAGAAAATTGCAAGCAGTTCCGTCAACAGCTCACGGAATGTTAAAGATCCCGGTGGAAGGGGGAGTGATTACCCTAAAGAGTAGCAAGTTGGTTCCGCTGGAATGCGCGGTGGTCTCCGGACCTGAAGTGATGATTGGCTCCACCCTCACCGAGGAAGGCCGCAACAAGTTGTGTGGACTACTCCAGCGCAACTTGGACATTTTTGCCTGGAAGCCCGCGGATATGACTGGTGTCCCAAGACACATTGCGGAGCATCGCCTAAACATACGGGAGGGATGTTCCCCGGTTAGACAAAAGAAAAGAGGGCAAGCGGCCGACAGAAACCAGGCAATACAAGAGGAAGTTGGGAAACTCGTCGAGGCAGGAATAATGAAGGAAGTACACTACCATGACTGGCTGTCCAACCCAGTAATGGTAAAAAAGCATGATGACAGTTGGAGGATGTGCGTCGATTTCAAAGATCTAAACAAAGCATGTCCAAAAGACGGTTATCCGTTGCCGAAAATAGACTGGAAGGTGGAATCCTTGTGCGGATTCCCTTTCAAATGCTTCTTAGACGCATATAAAGGCTATCATCAAATACAAATGGCAAAGGAAGATGAAGAAAAAATCGCATTCATCACAAGCCAAGGAATATTCTGCTATACGAAAATGTCATTTGGTCTGAGGAATGCCGGAGCAACCTATCAACGTCTGGTGGATAAAGCGTTCCACAAACAAATTGGCAGAAATCTGGAAGTGTACATAGATGACCTTGACATTAAGAGCCGCACGGAAGACGAGATAGTCAAAGACGTAGAAGAAACATTTAAAACTCTAAGAGAAATTAACATGAAACTAAACCTTAAAAAATGTACCTTTGGGTAGAAGAAGGAATGTTCTTAGGATACAAAGTCAACTCTAAAGGACTGAAAGTATGCCCAGACAAGGTGGACACTGTGCTAAGTCTCCCATCCCCAAAATGTCTAAAGGACGTACAAAAGTTAAATGGAAAGCTCGCAAGCCTGAATAGGTTCTTGGCCAAATCAGCAAAGAAGTCACTACCGTTCTTTAAAACTTTGAAAAATACACAAAGAACAGTGATTTCCATTAGACAACGGAAGCGGAAGAGGCGTTTAAATAAATGAAGCAGCTAATAGTTAAGCTCCCTATGTTAATGGCACCAATGAAAAGGGAAGAGCTTATTGTGTACTTGGCCGCAGCAAAAGAGACAGTAAGCGCAGTCCTGATGACGGAAAGGGAAGCTAAACAGATGCCCATCTACTTTGTTAGCAGGGCATTAAGAGGTTTAGAACTAAACTACACGTCAATGGAAAAGTTGGTGCTGGCCTTAGTACATGCTAGTAAGCGCCTAAAAAGATACTTTCAGGCACACCCAATAATAGTAATCATGGACCAGCCTATACAGTAGATACTATCAGGACCAAAAGTAGCAGGAAGGTTGCAGAAGTGGAGCATTGAATTAGGAGAATATGCAATACATTACAGGCCTAGAGTATCAGTCAAAGGACAAATATTAGCAGACTTCATAGTCGAAAGACCAAAAGAGGAGTATCAGTCAAAGGACAAATATTAGTAGACTTCATAGTCGAAAGACCAGAAGAGGACTCTCCGGACACTCCGATGGAAGAGAAAGAGGAGCTCCCTGAGCCATGGATTTTGTTTACGGACGGATCCTCCTGCATGGATGGTTCTGGAGCAGGACTAATACTCATAAACCCATAAGGGATGAAGTTCACTTACGCCTTAAGGTTTAGATTTGATGCAACAAACAACGAAGCAGAATATGAAGCTTTGATTGATGGGTTAAGGATAGCGAAACAAATGGGTGTGAAAAACCTTCAAGCAAATGTGGATTCACGCTTAGTGGCCAATCAAGTAAACGGAACGTATGTTGCAAATGAAGTTGACATGATCTATTACCTGGAAAAAGTAAAAGCACTTACAGGTGGCTTCAAGGCGTTCACAATTAAACAAATCCCTAAAAGTGAAAACAAAAAAGCCGATGCTCTAAGCAAAATAGCTTCCACGAGCTTTGCGCACTTAAGTAAGCAAATATTAGTCGAAGAATTAAAAGAAAAGTCCATCAGTGAAGTAGAAGTATTGACGGTGGTAGAAGAAAAAGGAGACACCTAGATGACTCCTATTTACAAATACCTTGCAGAGGAAACTCTACCAGCGAATATGAAGAAAGCAAGGGCAATAAGACGCAAGTCATGGCGGTTTGTCGTCATTAATGAGATCCTCTACAATAAATCTTTTCTTGGGCCATGGCTAAGGTGCGTAGGGCCACTTCAAGCCAACTATGTTCTAAGAGAAATACATGAAGGATCTTGTAGCATGCACGCAGGTACACGATCCGTCGTGGCCAAGGCTTTGCGGATCGGTTACTATTGGCCTACCATGCATAGAGACGCAAGAGCGTTAATAAGAGCATGCCAAGATTGTCAAGTTCATAAACCCATCCCAAGGAATCCACAACCTAAACTAACCCCAATTACTTCTCCGTGGCCATTTTACAAATAGGGAATTGACATAGCCGGGCCTTTTCTGGAAGGCCCAGGGAAAGTCAAATTCTTAATAGTAGCCATGGATTACTTCACAAAATGGATTAAAGCAAAACCAGTCGCGACCATTACGGGTAATCAGATCAAAAAATTCGTATGGGACAACATTGTCTGTAGGTTTGGACTTCCTAGAGAGATTGTCTCAGATAATGGAAAACAGTTCCGAGACGATCCATTTAAGGACTGGTGCGAAAAACTATGTATCAATCAGCATTTTGCCTCGGTAAAACATCCGCAGACTAATGTGCTAGTAGAAAGAGCAAACCGCAGCTTGGGTGAAGGAATAAAAGCAAGGTTGGAAGCAAGAAGCAATAACTGGATGGAAGAACTCCCTTATGTTCTATGATCACACCGCACAATGATAAAATCTAGCAACGGAGACACCCCGTTCTCATTAACGTACGAAACGGAGGCGGTCATCCCAGCAGAGATAGGCATGCCTACAATCAGAACAACAGAAGTAGACCTGGTACAAAACAACGAAGCTTTAGAAATCAACCTTGACCTCTTGGAAGAAATAAGGGAGGAAGGAGCAATACGAGAAGCTAAGAGTAAAGCAAAAATGGAAAAATACTATAATGCAAAAGTTCGAAATACAAGTTTTAAACAGGAGACCTTATATACCGCAACAATGATGCAAGTTGATCGGAGGATACAGGGAAGCTATGCTCTAAATGGGAAGGACCGTACGAGGTAACGGAAGCACTTGGGAAGGGAGCATACAAGTTAAGAGACCGTGACGGAAAGCAACTTCTGCGGACTTGGAATATCAACAACCTCAAAAAGTGTTATGTGCACAAGATGTAAGCATTTCACCCATGCGGACTCCGCAGTAGGGATAATGTACTTCAATTTATGTTATTTTATGCATTGTACTATTTTTTGAAATTTCAATAAAAAGTGAAGCCTAGCTACCTTCACAAATTTTGCTTTAAACTTTTTCCATTCTTTACTTTGCAAAGTTATTCTGTATGTGATTAAGACGCGTACACTAGGGCATGACCCAATCAACGTTATTCCGCATAACAAAAGGATGAGTAACCTTAAAATTAACTCAATTATACATAAGAGGTATTGCAAACCCAGTATAGGAAGAATAACCCTCAAATATTCAAACAAAGACTATCAGAATAAATATATCATAACATTAAAAAGATAGCAAGGTCAAGGTTAAACACTGAGATATTATAAATTATGCAAGTGTAAGTTGCCGCACTCAAAAAGGTCAACAAGCAACCGCGACACTCAAAACGGATAAAAACACTTAGAAAAATTGTTCATACATAAGAGGCTACAACAAAAAGGTCACATGCGACCAAGCCCAGGGATTATAACAAGCTACTAAGAGATATCTAGCTCCACATCCTCAACGTTAGGGAAAGGTTTAACATCCGCACATGCACCTGTCTGCCCATCAACACCAGTACCTTCTTGACCATCCGCATGAACAACATCATAGTCATCTATGGAAATAGGAGGAATGTGTAGAAGCAAAAGTAACGGATAAGGCCGTGGTAGTCTCGGGAGAAGTACAGGATGTACCTTTCGTACCTTCCAAAGAAGCAGAGGATAAAGACTCAACTAAAGGAACAAACACGTCATGAAGGGATGGCCTATGATTAGCAATATTGTCCCTGATTTTTTAAACTCGGTTACGGGAAACATCCAGGGAAAATAACAGGGAGGTGGCACCAATGACAGTTTTGTCTGGTGAATGATGGATGGGGACTAACAATTGGTCAACATGAGGTTGCGACTCATCTAAACCAAGTATTTCATCAAGAGGTTCGTCCAGATAAAGAATGTTCATTAAAGTCTTGGTGCTCGCATCCTTGTTAGACTTCAACTTAGCTAGCAAGGAGAAGTTCACATCTTGAAGCTCTTGCAAAGCAGAAATGTAATCGATTTTCGCGGAAGGATCGAACGTAGCAATGTCTGTTAAGACCCTACCCTTCTGACCATGAGTAATTCCAGCGACTAGCCCATCTTGCATGCCTTTCTCAATAGCCCTGCTGATAGCCGCTCCAAGGAGACAGATACTCTGGCGAATGTAGACACTTAACAATAGCAAGCTTCACACCATAGGTAAGAAGCCACCTATGGCCAGTGATGGTAGTCAGAAGGTGAGGATATAAATTTTCCTCCAAATGAAGCGCATTCTCAACAAAATCAACGTATAACTTCTCGAATTTATCATTCATAACTCTTATCTGCTAATCATGGAATTCCTCAAGCTTACCCATACAGTTCTCATACGTTGTGACTTTCTCTTGAAGCCCAACAGAGGAAGTCTCCAGTTCATGCACCTGTAATCATACAGAATCATTTTAAAAAAATAAAAAAAGAAAGAAAAGAGAACTTAAGTGCACAGGTACGTACCCGACCCGCAAGGTTGTCACTCCGAGACTTAGCGAACGCAACCTGAGCATCCAAGTCAGCAACTTCTTGCCCCTAACCTTAACTGAAGCAGCAATAACGGCCACTTTCACACCAAGATCAGTGCTCTCTTGTTCCAAAGCGGCATTTTGCTCTTTCAGAACATTCACTTCATCTCGAAGAGATTTCTCAACCACTTCGAACTTAGAGACTTCAGTACAGAGACAGATGACCTTCGCGGCTTCCGCTTCCTTCACAAGCAAATGTGCCTTGAGAGTCTCAATTTCCGCATCCCTAGCTTTCAGCAAAGAATTTTTCTCCTCCACAACAGAATTAAATCTCCTTCTCTCTCTAATATTGTACTCCGCACACATCCTCACTTTAGCACTGAGGGACATTTGGCGAGCAGCCCCTACGTTAAACTCCATGAAAAGTTGGTCATGATTCATCCGACTAATTGACGCAAAAAACTTAGAGGGGGGGGGGGGCAAATTCATCCACCATCTCATGGTAAGTACGACCGTCATCCAGGCGAGAGTCATTGGTTACACTCCACTGAGGTACACATACTTTTTGAAGATCCATATTAGGGCTAATGACAGTGCGGATACCACCAACAATAAAGTCACTGCTAGTAAGGTCAGAAAAGCCACCTACGGTATGGTCAGCCCCACCACTAGAAGAACCACCACCATAACAGAAGTCTAAATAAATTTTTCTTTAGCAGTTGTAGCAGGATCAACTGTGGAAGTAACGGTAGTGGCCACTGTCATCAACGGAATAGAAGGCCTGGCAAAAGAATCAACTTCAGCTTCCGCAATATTAGCACCTGAATGGTGAGAAGAATCTGAAGATATGACAAACCTTGGAGGAGCAGTAATGGTTCGGAGATTAGCCCCGGCCATAGAGTCAGTTTGATCCTCACTCTCTCGCTCTGGTGTCACGGACACAGAAGAAGTAATAAAGGGTAGGGTAGGTAAGGCCGCAATCCCAACCTCCGGATTCAACACAGCTCCAGCAAGTAACCTCTGGAGCGCGGACATAGATTTACCAGCAACAGATGGCCCAGTTGAAGTTTCGTGATCTTCCCTTAACTTCTTAGGAGGGTGTGAAGGTCCACCAGCATCAGAAACAATTGTTTTCCTTTTTCTTTGACGCTTTGGTTGCACAGGAGCTGCGTCTTCAGCAACAATCTCTGCAGTTTCACTAACTGGCGGAATACCAACACCAGGCCCACCACTAGCAGAATCACCCTGCTTCGTCTGACCACCACTACCTCCTTCTCGTCAAAAAAGCATAGTTCCAGCCGCTGCTTTTAGCTCTCGATTGTGGCACGGGCATGAGCAACCGGTAAGAGCAACAACAGCCCACAGTGTATCCAACAACTTTGGTTCGCCTTCCGCACGCTGCCTCTCACCAACCCTCACCTTTGTAGGATCGACAGTTTGGATAAAGGAAAGAAAATCCATTTCTACACAAAAAGAGAAAAGATTAAAACGGTCAGCAAAAATGATAAAAAGGCAGAACACAAGTAAGACATAATAATAAGAACCCACCCTCATCATTATCACGCAGAAACCGGGGATATAAACTATCTTCATCTAAGTAAGTTTACACTAATACCTATTAAAGCAAAGGGAAAGTTCCGATACTTATCCGCGAAAGATACTTATTCTTTTCTCGTTTTAAATCAAAGATTTGTAAAATCACCGTGAACGTTAAATTGATTTCAATACCACACAACAATCACTTTCCTACCTTAGAGACCGATTATCCATTCACAACATCACAATGTCAAATACCAATACCAATTTGCAAACTCAAACATCAAGTGTTCTTCAGAATGACATAGTTTTCTTTTCTTCGTGTCCAATTTCTAAAGTTCAAGAGAAAGACAAGACAACTTTACAAGAATAAATTGCATGAAAAGTCTTCGAGCAATTCAGTCACAAAACTAAAGTTTTCTCACAGATACTTTACAAGATTGGTAACATGGCCTACTTCAAGAGAACATTCACTCAAGACTTGGATTACTAGAAGAATCATCTTACAAAGAAACAAATTTCTCAGACTTGATTGAAAGACAACTTTGACAAAACCAGACACACGTTTGAATAATGCTTTCAGTTTCAGAAATCAAATGCGAAATGTCAGAATTAATACACAATATGAATGCTCAATCATTTTACGATGCAATGATCTTTAACATGGATTCCCTCGGGAAATACATGCTTGAGTTAATTCTTCATCAACAACGAACTCCACAAGAAGATCATTCAAATCCAATTCCAGCATTGAATGTTGATTCATTGAAGGTTGATTTAGTTGTCATACCAAACACTTGTTCTGAGAAAGAAGACATTAATATCGAGAATGCATCAAACAAAATAGGTAAAAAGGAATGCAGCTTGAATTCTGAAACAAAAGATGTGCATGCAATCAAATACAAGATGTCAAAAGCAAAAGAAAGATGCATGGCATATTTTCGAACTCTCATTTCACACCTTCCAAGTACTTTTAAAAAGATGACTTAAAAGGCCACTCCGCATCGAACATAATGGATTTCAAACGGGCATTCATGTCCACTCTTTGTCAAGATGTAGATAACTTTCACAAGAACAATGCTCCTCAACGTAGATTCGACTACAAAAGCAACTTGACAAAGATGAATTTCAAGAAGATGGATCCATGACAGCCTTTTGGGTGGTAAACAATCAGTTCCAAAATTTCAGATCAAAACCAACACATGAATCTTCACATAGATTCCTCAACATCAGTCAAAAAAAAAAAAAATCAAAAAATCAAAACCATACAAAAGAACAAACATCAATCACAGAAAAGAAGTGTACAAACATCAAAAATCAATAAAAACAAAAATAAAATCAAAAACATTTCAAACACCAGTTCAACAAAAAATTTCAATTCACAAAACAAATACAAACAACACAAAAAAATCAAACATCACATCAAGAACATGAATACTAAAAAAAACAACAAAACCACAAAAATCACATTCCACACAACAACGAACAATACAACAATCAATCATCACCACAAACATTCCACAATACAACACACAACAATTCAGCATCATCAATTCAAACAATAGAAACAACACAAAAAATCAAAAAATTCAACAAATTTCAAAAAAAACACCCCAAAAAAATAAAAAAATCAACCCACCAATAAAATTCACACAAAACTTCAAACAAACAAAATCAAACATCAAAATTCATCAAAAAATCAAAACAAACAATCAAAATTCATCTACATCTCAAGAAGGGGGGGGGGGGGGGGGGGGGGGGGGGGGGGGGGGGAACATTCAACACCAAAAACATCAACAAAAATCAAAACCACAATCAAATCCTCATTCAAACACACAACAATCAATCAATTCAATCACAAAATTTCATCATCAAAAAAACATAAAAAATAAAAAAATACAGATTCATCAAAAATTTCAACAACAAATAACACATCAATCAAACAAGAAAAAGTCAAAAAGACCAAAAAATCACAAACAACAAAAAATCAAGGTCATTCACAAAAATTTACAAAAACACAAAACATCAAATCAAAATCATTTCATCATATTCCATATTCATCAACAACATCACAAGATCCTCCAAAAAACAACTAATATCAGTCAAATCAAGCATCACAAATCCAGAAAATCAACAAAATCACAACAATACAACACAGCAGATTCATCACAAATTACACATAATATTCAAAAAGCTAAAAATCAATACAAAACAAATTCAATTCACACAATTTCCAATTCAAACAACAAATCACCAATCAAAACAAATTCAATCATCAAAAAATGAGTCACATTTCAACAATCAACAACATTTACTAACATTTTAACAGATTCAAATCAAAAAAAAAAAAACACATTCAACAAATGACAAAAAAAAAAAAAGTACACACACAACAAATTCGATTCAATTCAAAATACATAAAAACAATTCACAAATTTCAAATCAATCACAACATCACCAAATATTCAAAAATTCAAATCCACATTCAATTCATTCCCACAACACAAAAAAAAATTCGAAATTTCAAAAAAAAAAAAAACAACAACAAACATCACTCAAAATTCAAATCAAATCAAATCACAAAACACAATCATATTCCTTCAAAGAACAATTTCCCATCATCATATCAAAACAATGATTAAATAAAAGGCACAAGAACATCAAAAATCAACAATAATTCAATTTAGCAAGACAAAAAAGAAATTCAATTCAATAATCAACAAAAATATACACATCATCAAATAAGTCAAATAAACAAACTCATTCATTCAAACACAAGCAAAAACACACAAAAAACAACAAATAAACACTCAATTATCCTTCATTCATTCCAACAGAAATCACAGAAATAAGTAACACAACATTCGATTCAAAGTTTACATTGGATCATGACAGTCAAATAACATACACAAACAGCTTTGTTTCAATACACTGAATCGAGGTTTCAAACACTTCAATATAACACTTACTCCAACAACACCTTGGGATATGTAAAGAAGTCCGTTGCTGAAAGAACACGTCATCAAAGACAGTATGAAAGAAGGGTGAATAAAAGACAGATGCAGACGCAAGAGAGTAAGATTGATACGGGTAAAGCATTGGATGCTAATTTGGTTGACACAGAAAGCATTAGGACAGACTCAACAGTGCAAGATGACAACAACAGGTCAGGGAATGATACAGATGCTGATGATTGCAGATATCAGACCCATTTATATGACCGAATAAGAGCCAATGGCCTGTATGGTACAATTGTCTGCTGGATGTAATATCTTGCTATCGGAACTAATACAAAAAACATAAAAAACCAGAGCAACCTGAAATCATTAATGAGAGTAGGGTTGACAGTATCCTGAAACATGTAAGTTTAAAAGTCTTATGCTTGATTCAACACCTGATAACCAACATCTGAATACACACCCCAATCACTCGAGTCTGAAAATATGTTGCTCAAAAAGACAGTTGCCAATTTCAAAAAGATTTTTCAAGAATGGAAGCACATTGCATTGCTCTCGAACTTAAATAATCAAAATCAAATCTTTTTAGAAATCAGGCAACATGGTCAAATGTTTGAATGAAACAAGTAATAAAAAGCCAAGATTTAAAGAGAGGAAAATGATGTTCTTGAACCAATGAACATCGGAATTAGAACATAGTGTGGCTACATTAACTTAGAGGAAAATGAGACTTTGAAACAGCATTAAACAAAAGATTTGTATGATTTCAATTAAAAATCAAGAAGACCTAAGACTTACAGAACAGACAACACTTTGCTTGCTAATGAATGCCTGAATTAAAAGCTCAAGATTCCAGGAAAAGTGTTTTGGCAATTGCTGGCCTTGAAAAACTTAATTAAGGAAGTTAAAAGGAAATAGTGTAGATACTAAGTTTGACAAAACATCAGTCTTGGGGAAACCGGTGTTACAATCACTAAGAAACCAATCAGTTGTTAGACCAACCGCATGCTTAAATCTGAAAGGCCAAAAGTCAAAACAACGGTTTGCCTCCCAAGTTGATGTGAATAAGAATTTGTCAAAACCAGTCACTCAAAATTATTTGCCTAAGAAAACAGAATCCGCCTTGGCAAAACATATATCACGTGATTGCATTTAGAGCTCATCTATGGAATAGATCTAAGAACATGCCAAGATTCGTTTCAAATGACCTGGTTTCATCAATCACTATCTAGATGAAGCTAAAAAGACACAAGAAAGAATAGGAACTTCAAAAACTAGTGTGATGCCTTACTGGCTAGATTTCAAAAGCACTGCTGATATGGAAGCAAACAAAACTAAAGCAACAATCAAAATCTAGAGTTTGCCTTAATCCTAAGAAAGTCGCGTTGTAAACACCCCACCAAAATTGGGTCGCAGAAGGGAATCGGGAATGTGTTTCCAGGAGCGTTACTATCCATAATACCGATTGCACAGTCAGAAGAACTGACCTCTAAGTTCGTTGAAAGTATTTCTTGAAAAGTTGACTAACCATTTTTCCTCAAATAGGCCAAGCATCTATTTCACCCTGAGAAAAACATGCTTAAAAAGGGTTCAACATAAAGTTGGTGATTCATAAGGTTTTCGTAAGTATAATAGTAAATCCCAAAATATATATATAGGTCCTACCAGCTACAAGTTTTCGCCCATACAAGACTTGCAACACATAAACCGACATATATAGGTTTCCTTATATAAAATCCTAAAAAGTTTCAAGTATATATTGTAATGAACACGATATCCCAAAATATGTTTCAAGTAGATATTATAATGAACACGATATCCAAAAATGTTTCAAGTAGATATTATAATGAGCACAATATCCAAAAATGTTTCAAGTAGATATTATAATGACAAATATCCAAAAATGATTCAAGTAGATATTAATAATGAGCACAATATCCAAAAATGTATCAAGTAATATTGAATGAGCACAATATATCAAAATATTTCAAGTATATATTGCTAAAGAGGCACAAATATCAAATGTTTCAGTATGTAAGCAGAAATGACTACGATTAACTCTAAGTTCATAGGGAACTGCGACGTAGACTTATAAGTAAAGCCACTTTATTCAAGGCACGTGTAAAAATTCATTAGTATTCAGTGTTTGGCCTCTGTAGAACACCAATCCAGTCGAATCCGCATGATATAACGTGTTGTTAGTTTCGATCTCGAAACTAGGTGAGAGCTATCACCTGAACGGGGTTTGTCAATCCCAATAGATCTATTATATAACATTCCGCGCTCACTCTCCAAGATGATTATCAGTTCATGGAAACCTAAGCTAATCCGAATCAATTTCCTTAAAAATCAAGTATGTGTTTACACGTCCAAAAAGTAAACCAAGTATTGTTATCTCCATCGCTTGACAAGTAAAGAAGTGATAATTCAATTGTAATCAACCATGTAAATGCATTGTAAACAACATGTTCTCAACCCAAAACTTATAAAACAAATCTTGTAAAACGAGGCTATGGATCTCACTCCTTGAGTTCTGATAATCCAAATATCACAGGATAATGCGTCACCGCGCAGTAAAAGATCGAATGCAAAACCTAAATTATCATAGGTCGTATAAGTACCGAGTCCCTAAATTGATAACATTGAAATGTAATCCTATATATTATACCGTACAATCGTTCGGATCATATCATAATTAAAGAAGGTCATGACATGACGTTCGAGGAGTTAGGGACACTTAAATCGTAAATCCACAACCGTCTGATACGGACACATCCGAAGAGGCTCATATGACGCCCTAGTAATATAGTACTTTGATACACATAATATTCTATATTGCTTCAAGTCACCACTAATGGTTTTAGGGTTAAAATGGTGTTTAATAAGTTAAAAAAACGTTATAATTACCAGTTTTATAGCAAAACTGCGTAACTTTCTGCGTTTAAACCCGATTCTCGCTTTCTTATGCCCATCTTTTCGTATTAAGACGAGTTATCATAATTTGACATTTTCCATATTTTGACCCTCTGGTGAACAGTAACTTTTTACTGTCACAACACAAACGTAGGGTTTTATAAAAGTCGTATCGTCGTCGTAAAAAAACCTGTAAATGTCGTATTTTTTATTTACGTTTTAAGCTCCGATTTTTCTTTATAATAACGAATCTTTTCCGAGGACGGTTCGTCAGTATTTGAAAGTTCTAGATATAATTATGAGGTTTACAAAAATATACAGTCTGTCATGAATAGTAACTTTTATAAAAATAGTTTTATAAAAGTTTTAATTGTCGTAAACTCGCGAAATTCATAACTCATTCGTTATTAATTGAAAAATTACGATTCTTATCATTTTGGAATCCTAAAAATATGTATTATTTGTTAAAAATATCAACACTTGCTGTTTATAATTTTTATAAAAATGTTTTTATAAAAATTTACTTACACGACTTCGTTTATTAACCTATAAGTCGTTTTTAAGTAATTTTATTCGTATTAATCCGTTTAACAAGTTTCTACCTTTCGAATCGTAGTGAAATGGTATTATCTTATAAAAATATAAAATGGATATGCTAAAAATTTTTTCGATCTCGAATTTTGGACAGAATGTTTTGGCTTGAGTTTTTATTTGAAATCCATCTTTGATCTTTTCTTATTAGTACCTTGACCACCCCCCCCCCACCTCCACCCCCCCCCCCCCCCACCCCCCCCCCCCCCCCCCCCAAACCCCCCCCCCCCCCCCCCCCCCCCCCCCCCCCCCCCCCCCCCCCCCCACCCCCCCCCCCCCCCCCCCCCCCCCCCCCCCCCCCCCACCCCCCCCCCCCCCCCCCCCCCCCCCCCCCCCCCAACTTTTGTATTTAAAACCACAAGTCTCATATATCATATATATTTTTATATCATCCTTATATAGCATTTACTTGTCCATAAAGATCCTCATAGTGTCCAAGTTAATATTCAAGTTACATCCATGATAACATTTAAAATCCATAACTTTACATGTAATAAATCCTAAATGGTGATATAAGCTAAATATAATAATCATAGCATCAAAATGAATATTGTAATAGACATAAAAAGAGTTTCAAGTAAAACTCTTATAAGGTATGATGAGATGATGAGCTAGTGCAAACCCTGTTTAGAGCCACAAAACCAAAGCTGTTGCACTTAAGAAAACCCTTATTTTCCTTAACACAAACCCTAGCTTCCTTTTCCTTGATTAACACTATGGAATAGGTTAGCCAATGCTTGGTGTCACCTATGCATAACCATAGAATGGATTTGTATAGGCATGTTAGTGGTTGAATAAAATTTTTGTATGTGGTTTTGCTATGGTTGGACAGCTTGTTCTTCCTAGGATAGTGAGTCGGGATAAGACCTGCTATATGGAGCCAGGGGCAGGAGTTTTGTTTGATTTTTACTAAGTGTTGGTGATGTATGAGTCTTTCACTAGATACTAGTTATGTATATAAGAAGGACTTCCTAGTCAAAGAGACCAAGCAATTTCAAAAAGGATGGTCCTTGGTCTTGGGTATGGGCTTTATGATCAAACGTAAGCAAAGTAGGGCTAGATAAATTGATGAAGTATGGGGGTACATTAAAGAACATGGCTGTCACTTTGACTAAAGGAAGAGTTTCTAGTATTTCTTTTGAGTACCATCTATACATCCAGCCTCATAAATTCTGCATAGATAGGATATAGAAGATATATTTTGCAACTTTATGTAATGGGTAATAAAAGTGGGTTATGATTGTTTAAGCGTAGAAAAGTCTTGGTTTCCGGTGATGTGAAAGTGCCTAAACCAATTTATCAGGCGAACGTATAACACCTTTACGTATCCGATAAAAATAAAATAGAACAAAGTTAATAATTATCCTTAAAATAATTATATAACCTTTCTTGATGCAAACATGTTAATTATTTTGATTGCCCGATTACATTGAACGCTTAATTTTGTTTTTAGCTACGCGATTTAGCTTAATATTTACGATTTTTAAAGCAAACGCTACAATTACAAAAGGAACATTGTGGATTATCGACGTTCGTCAATGACTTGAAAACACAGGGTTCATACCTTAGATAACGCTGTGCCCAAAGCATGATCACTCAAGAGTTTCTAGTTCTTTTTTCAGATTCCAAAAGACTTTGTTTGTTCTACTGTCCATAAGTGTGTCTTAATGCAAATCAAGATGCTTGAATAACAAAACTCCTGAAGGAATAAACTCACGTGCTAGAGAGTTCAATCCCATCAAGACCGAAACAGTAACAAACCGAGATCAAAAGAGTCCATACTCAAAAACATGGTAGGCAGATCATCACAAGAGATAGGCTACTCCTAATAAGACTTCCCGCTGTGAATGAGAAAACATCTGTCTAGATCTGGATCTAGGTGGAAACCCAACGGGTAGAATTTCAAAACTTGTTGGTCTTTAGGTGATTCCTACAGGAAGTTATACAAACTCTTGCACAACCAAGGTTGTCAGTTGAACCCCCACATGGTTCCAATGTAGATATCCCAAATATTTAATGTATGCAAACAATCTCTGATTTAATGTGCAGGTAAACCTCTCAATGGTCAAAAAAAGGGCCAACAAAGAATTGACATTAAGTGGCAGTGCATTATACAATGTAAAGCAGGAAAACCTCAGAGTATGGATGCTGAAAAAGCTGATATCTAAGAAACCATTGCCAAATTGGTTTCATACAAAAGATGAACTACTTCAGATGGACGACTGTTCACAACATATCACCTCGATCCTCAAAGTCAAATGATGGTTTGATCACATCAGATCAGCCTCAAACCTCAACGTCAAAGAGCGTTTGATCAAAACAGATTATGCCCTCGAACCACATATGTCAAATGACGTATAACAAAACGGTTCAAGCCTCGCACCACAATGTCAACAGAAGTTCATCAAGCAGCTGAGACAGTAACAACGTCAAATGAGCTGGATGTGCTATTCGGTCCTTTGTTCGACGAATATCTCAATGGAGAAAATCAAGTTGTTTTAAAGTCTTCCGCTGTTACTACTGCTGATGCATCCGATAAACGTCAACAACAACCTGATTCAACTTCATCTACTTCAACTCTAGCAACATCTGTCACTGCTGATGGAAACTTCGACTTGTAAATATTTTTTTTTCTCTTTATTTTGATTTAAAAATATTTTTGAAAAAGAAAATACAAAAATATAAAACCAACAAAAAGAAAATACAAAAATATAAAACCTAGAAAAACAAAATATAAAATCAGAAAAATTTCAAAAATACCAAAAAGAATCTTCTCGACATGTCTCTTGGAATCGATAACATTTACGTACCTAGAAAGTTGATTAACATCGACACAGGCGTGTAAATGAAGTTCGAGCGAGAGTTTCAAATGCTTTCAAAACATGTCATTTCTAAATTTTTCTCTATGACTTATGTACATTTCAGTGCATAACTCGGTCCCGAATGTAATAGGGAAGTGTACGCTTCAGTGCGCTTACTCTAAAATAGAAGAGAAGTCTTCTATCATGTTTTTAAAATCGTTGAACACAATTTTTCAAAAAGAACTTTCAATGTCAAAATTGTCTACAATATAATTTGTGGTATTTTTCCATAAAAAGTGGTAGGAAACATCTAGGGAAAATAACAGGGAGGTGGCACTAATGACAGTTCGGTCCGGTGAATGATGGATGGGGACCAACAATTGGTCGACATGAGGTTGCGACTCATCTAAACCAAGTCTTTCAGCAAGAGGTTCATCCAGACGAATAATGTTCATTAAAGTCTCGGTGCTCGCATCCTTGTTAGAATTCAGCTCAGCTAGCAAGGAGAAGTTCACATCCTAAAGCTCTTGTAAAGCAGAAATGTAATCACTTTTCGCAGAAGGATTGAACGCAACAATGTTTGTTAAGACCCTACCCTTCTGACCATAAGTAATTTCAGCGGCTAGCCCATATTGCATGCCCTTCTTAATAGCCCTGCTGATAGCCGCTCCAAGGGCAGACAGATACTCTGGCGAATGTAGACACTTAACAATAGCAAGCTTCACGCCATAGGTAAGAAGCCACCTACGGCCAGCGATGGTAGTCAGAAGGTGAGGATAGAACTTTTCCTCCAAATGAAGCGCCATCTCAACAAAATCAACGTATAACTTCTCGAATTTATCATTCATAACTCTTATCTGCTCATCCTGGAATTCCTCAAGCTTACCCATACAGTTCTCATACGCTGTGACTTTCTCCTGAAGCCCAGCAGAGGAAGTCTCCAGTTCATGCACCTGTAATCATACGGAAGCATTTAAAAAAAATAAAAAAAAGAGAGAGAAGAGAACTTAAGTGCACAGGTACGTACCCGACCCGCAAGGTTGTCACTCTGAGACTTAGCAAAGGCAACCTGAGCATCCAAGTCAGCAACTTCTTGCTCCCTAACCTTAACTGAAGCAGCAAGATCGGCCACTTTCACACCAAGATCAGTGCTCTCTTGTTCCAAAGCGGCATTTTGCTCTTTCAGAACATTCACTTCATCTCGAAGAGATTTCTCAACCACTTTGAACTTAGAGACTTCGGTACAGAGACGGATGGCCTCCGCGGCTTCCGCTTCCTTTACAAGCAACTGTGCCTTGAGAGTCTCAATTTCCGCATCCCTAGCCTTCAGCAAAGAATTTTTCTCCTCCACAACAGAATTCAATCTCCTCCTCTCTCTAATATTGTACTCCGCACGCATCCTCACTTCAGCACTGAGGGACATTTGGCGAGCAGCCCCTACGTTAAACTCAGTGAAAAGTTGGTCATGATTCATCCTACGGATTGACGCAAAGAACTTAGGGGGCAAATTCATCTACCATCTCACAGCAAGTACGACCGTCATCCAGGAGAGAGTCATTGGTTATACTCCACTAAGGTACATATACTTTTTGAAGATCCACATCAAGGCTAATGACAGTGCGGATACCACCAACAATAAAGTCACTGCCAGTAAGGTTAGAAAAGCCACCTACGGTATGGTCAGCCCCACCACCAGAAGAATCACCACCAAAAACAGAAGACTCAACAAATTTTTCTTTAACAGTTGTAGCAGGATCAACTGTGGAAGTAACGGTAGTGGCCACTGTCATCAACGGAATAGAAGGCCTGGCAAAAGAATCAACTTCAGCTTCCGCAATATTAGCACCTGAATGGTGAGAAGAATCTGAAGATATGACAAACCTTGGAGGAGCAGTAATGGTTCGGAGATTATCCCCGACCATAGAGTCAGTTTGATCCTTACTCTCTCGCTCTGGTGTCACGGACATAGAAGAAGTAATAAAGGGTAGGGTAGGTAAGGCCGTAATCCCAACCTCCGGATTCAACACAACTCTAGCAAGTAACCTCTGGAGCGCGAACCTAGATTTACCAGCAACAGATGGCCCAGTTGAAGTTTCGTGATCCTTAACTTCTTAGGATGGTGTGAAGGTCCACCAGCATCATAAACAATTGTTTTCCTTTTTCTTTGACGCTTTGGTTGCACAGGAGCTGCATCTTCAGCAACAATCTCCGCAGTTTCACTAACTTGCGGAATATCAACATCATGCCCACCACTCGTAGAATCACCCTGCTCCGTCTAACCACCACTACCTCCTTCGTCAAAAAGCTTGTCCACGCTTGCCTCTAGCTCGCTTGAGGCACGAGCAGGAGCAATCGGTAAGAATGGAACAACACGCCCCACAGTGGTATCCAACAACTTTGGTTCACCTTCCGCACGCTGCCTCTCACCAACCCTCACCTTTGTAGGATCGGCAGTTTGGATAAAGGAAAGAAAATCTATTTCTACACAAAAAGAGAAAAGATTAAAACGGTCAGCAAAAATGATAAAAAGTCATAACACAAGTAAGACATAATAATAAGCACCCACCCTCATTATTATCACGCAGAAACTGGGGATATGTATCTTCATCCAAGGTATAGTTACGACTAATTCCTATTAAGCAAAGGAAAAGTTTCGGATACTTATGGAAAGGAGCCGGATATGCAACAAGGGTAGCATAATGTTTCGCGTTATATTGGGAAGACTTAGGAAAAGGGTCCTTCGACACGCTTTTGCTAGTATTCCACGGAAAGGAGACAGGACAAGCAAAAGCGTCGACCCAAAAGAAACGATCATTCCAACTTTTCAATAAGTCTAAGGGTTTGGTATAACAAACGGCATCATTTCCCTGGCGTTTATTGAACGACATCCAGCCTTTGTTCTTGGAATTAACATAAAAATAACGGAACAGTCCAACCGTTGGCTCAAAACCTTGAACACGGCAAAGGATCTCAAAATGAGACACATTGGCCGCACCAATAACGGATAGTTGGGATATATGAATGTGATAGTGTCTGAGCACATTAACAAGAAAAGTGAAAAGTGGTAATCGAAAATTGGCATACTCGAAGAATCTAGTATATACACCTATTTTGCCAGTAGTCATTTCATGAATTGTTTGGTTAGGGCTAGGCAATTGTGGATGAACCTCATCAGGAATATGATACGTTTCGCAAAAAAAATTTAGAGCTTTTAGAGTAAGAACCGACTTTATATCTGTAATACTGCTCATGATAAAAGTAAGCAAGGATTGGGGCCTAACCTGAAAGCCTAAAATTCTTCAAAATAGGGCACAAAGGAAACAGATTTGAAAAGCTTGAAGAACTTTTTAACAATGGTGATTATAATTCGAGAAGATGAAAAAGGAAACAGTGAAAACAACAACGAGTATTTATACCCTCGGTATAGTAAGTGCAAGCTCCTTCCAGATGCTTCCACGTGGCTATGACCTCCGAGTCAATGGCCAGGATGAAAAGTAAAAGATAGTGATGACAGTTAAGCAGTTGGACTAACCAGTCAAATCAGTCAGAAGGTGAAAGGCCACGAAGAGACCACGTCACCCACGTCCCACCTAACAAGGGCAACAGAACGTCGCGGAAAGACAAGCACGGAGGGCGCAAAAATACAAAGAGTACCGGAACCTGAGTCTAGTAATATCTACTGCACGCAATAACAATCGCACGCAATAGACACACTAGACTGGGGGGACTTGATGACGTATAATACGTGTAACAGGCCTCCGGGCCTGGATTACATAAATTATACATGGGCCCAAGCCCAACAAGACAATCGCAAAACACAATAGGCCAAAACTAAGCCCAGTCTCGTGCTGGTACGGCCCGGAAGAAATAAGACGGACGTGATAGGCCTTCCGCGGACCAAGCAACATCCGCGGAAGGGGACCCACGTCCGCAAGACACGATTACTGCGGACCCTTATCCGATAAGGGTCCCACTTCGGCCCACTAACAGAAATGAGCGAAATATTAGGAAAACCTAATATTTGGCTCACCTATAAAAAGGGGTACTCTGACACCCCACAAGGTATGATTTTCTGACCACATTTCATACACACATACTCTGACATTCTCTGACAAATATGTTTACTTACTCTTACGCCGGAGTCCAATCGTGGGGTCCGTCCCCACGGTAAGACTAACGGTTTACCTTTCATTGTGCAGAGAATCATTTCATTACTTGATTTAGTATAAGATTTCATCCTTGGGCCTGGTCCAATAACTATCCAGATGCATCCACTCAATCCATTACGTATTTTGTACTAACAGTGAGCATCTTATAATAACATTAATACCTTTATTGATACAAGTTTAGTTTTATAAAAGAAATATTCATGACTTACTTATTAATACCTTTATTGATACAAGTTTAGTTTTATAAAAGAAATATTCATGACTTACTTCTTGTATGCAATCATATGCGTTGTGAGCTTATATTAGTCTAATGAAAGAAGATAGAACATTGGCCATCACCATAATTCAAGTAAATTAACTTTATGCATCATGCAAATTATGCCAAAATTTAGTGTCCATAGGATTATATCTATCTAGGGTAGTGAGTGGTGATACAATCCGAGGTCTTTATTTTCTTAAGTTTTGGTGTTTGATGTTCGGTGTTTGGTGTTTGGCGCTTGGTGATCGAGTGTACCAGGCTGTTCCTTTGGCTCGTTTAGGGTGGTTGGGTGAATGCGGTAAGTAAGACTTATAATTGTGTAACTCAACTTCAAACCGATTTTCACTTTCTGAATGTGATCCCGGTGCTGACTATCGTTTTGCTTGGAATATACTCGGATATGACTATAAGAGCCAATCGTTTCGAAAACGTACATTAATGTAATACGTTTCTTCGGTCCATTTTCGTGAGCTATAGTCAGGGACGGAACCAGGACCAAATATAGCCGGGTGCACAAATTTTTTTAAACCGTAACACTAGAAACACTTTTCGATGGACCGGGTGCATTTAAGATACATTTAGGAAAAATCGATTTTTTTTCAAAAATTAACACTAAATCGAAAAAATTCATAGGGTTCCCGGGAGCCCCCTTGTTTCCGTCCCTGGCTATAGTATAGTTGATTCTTTTTCTTTTTTTTTAAGTTGAATTTGATGACACTCTAAATCTCTCTAATAGCTCCACACTTTGGACCTGTATGTGAGCTGTTAAAGCAATGCATTCACCAAAAATTAAATAGGCCCATTGGACCAATCATGTAACGTAGATAAGCCCGGCCCATAACCTTTTTTGCCCAGAAGAAGACATAATCCATGAAAAAGATAGTTAAAGTAATAAAGTGATTAAAAGTCTATGACGATATTACAAAAATAAACCCCAAAAAGTGGCGATGATGATAAGGAAATTTTTATCCCTAATCAAAAAGGCATGAAAGAAAAAAAGAAACTTTTAACAGTCGTCTTTATAATTGTTCTTGTTCTTAAAGTTATACATTACTATCATGACAGTTATTGCATAAACCTAGATGAATGATTATTCAAATAATCTTAATTCAACTGTTTTGTGTTTCAAACATGTATACATTATGGATAGAGCCAGCTTTGATGTACGTGACCTAACCTGTATTCTAGTATCCATTTCCGGTCTTTAACGAGCCAGTCTTTGGTATAGGACCCTAAAATTCTCTTGGTATAAATTATATCACATCGAGACATCAACTAGGTTCTTCCCCTTTCCTTTACCTTTCGGCTAGCTAAATTATCCGATTTACAAAAACATAAATGTTGAGAAGCACATAAAATGGTGGTAGCCAATGCTTTAGCATTTGCTGCCTCATATGGAATTTGATTCTATGCATAATATGAAGTGGAGCATGTGTATATGGGAAAGGTAGTTGGTTGCATGTTGCATGTTTTGTTTGGAAAAAGTTTCATATAAAAGCATAATAGTATCTCTTAAGGCTGCCCTTAGATAAATGTACAAATGTATATTTTAGTATAATGAAAGCATAAACCATATATATCATGAACCTTTGTATAGTATGTTTTTCTTCCTTTGGTTCAAGAACATACACATTGTTAGGAAGTGTTTAAAAAAACATGTCAGGTTATACGCCATCCGTAAACAACATAAAACTCACTGTGTACGAAACTCCTCTTTTTTTTTCTAAATATTGAATACATATGTTGTTACGTTTGCACCAAAGAGCAGGAGGATATAGCCTTGGCTATTTATATTTGATAAAAGATGTTGTTCCTTTGCAGCATCCACCTTCCACACCACTCTTCATATTTGAATATCAAACTCAGGATCAAATGTACTTTTATAAAACT
>BQNB010087786.1:0-27829 GCA_026074375.1 Tanacetum coccineum | reverse complement strand
TTACAAAAGTGCATTTACGGGCGGCAGGTGCCCCACCTTATCTCGATCTGCCAGGCCCACTAACATTAACTCGCCTAACTCAATCAGCAGTCAAAGCTTTATTAACCCTTTGAGTGATCATTCACTCAATGGCAGCTTGAGTCAGAGGTCTCGATTTTGGTGGCATGATTCTGTCACGACACAAAAGAAAACCTGGATAAGCATTCATACCATGATATAATCATAACATGTATAAAGAAAACCAGCCACACCATCAGTTACACAACATCAAGTAGTAATCAAAAGATAGTCATTCATTATTCATCACAAAAGAGTTAACACTTTGTTGCATTGTTTCACAAAATGATACAAATAATTACAACCAATAGCATCAAGTCTACTAACTCAGGATTCAGTTTAGTGATTACACAATAAAAGATACTACCAATGAAATTAAACTACTAAGAGTCACGATGGGATTCCAGCGGCTCAGATGATGGACTCTCCTCATCCTCGACTGGAACATCGATAGCCTCATTTGATCTTTCTTTGAACACAATTCCCCTACGAATCATCTCTCGGTAGAACTCATGAGCTTGAACTCTAGTCCAATAGAGATCTCCCTCGACTCGTTCCTTCTGTATATGAAGAAGTGTGTTGCTAAACCTTGTTTCTTTAAATTCCTTCTTTAACTTCTTACACTCAACCTTATTCTTCAGCATTACCAAGATTTTCAACCAACCATTTCCATTTCAACAAGCCATAAACCAATGCTCCACACTAGAACGCACTTCATTTACCCAAATCCAAAATCCACATACCATAATGAACCGTCTGTAGTTCCATGATCATTCATACAAAACCTTAACAATGAGGTGTAGAATCAAGATTCCTGAAAATAAATACTTATATTGATGATTGAAAGAAAACTTTTTTGTGGCTAGAAACCCTAACAAAAATATTGACTAGCTAAACCTAATAATAAAGAACAAAGTGTATTTAATACACAAATGGGGTTAGCCTATGGCCTTTTTTTGGGCTTTTGCAACTTTTTGCATACCACCCCATTTACATCATTAATCATATAATTAATTAATAACTATGAATATAAAAGCTAGTTTTCTCAAGACCGAGCTTCTCTTGTTAGACTGTGAAATTATGTTTTCTAAAACAATCTCCACCAAGTGAGGTCTTCTTTTGAGGTCTTCTAGCGTACATATTAGAATTCATACATATTAGCTCGTGACGTTGCGGTTCTTCACTTGATTTACAATTGTGGCTTCAGTAGAAAATCCTTCTTTAACGTTCGAATTGTCTTGATCTCTGATTATGAATAATTTTGTGAACTTTTTACTTTGATTCGCCATTCCGCTGAACTTGGGTCTGACATGCTCATACTTGCTGTAAACATGAAAGCTATAGAACTCTTTCTTTCTTCTTCTAATTATTTTGGACTTTAAGCGTTTGAAGAAAAAATTGATTTCAGAGGTGCGGAACTTCATTACTTATCATTTCTTGATGTCATCAAATCTTTGAGTATGAAACAATATAGTTTATAGCAAACTATCACTATTAACTGAAACGGATTTGATATGTCTTATGACCATAAGCTGTTTATTTTTGGCCTTTAAAAATTGGACTAGTCAATGCATTGTGCAATAACAAGGTGCAATGATAACCCTTCTAGTTTTTAGTAAACTATCAACTATAGAACGGATTTGAAATCTCAGTTACCAGTAGCATGTTTGCTCTGGAGTAGTCAACTCTTTGTTTTAGAAAACAGGGTGAGTCATTACCATATACAGAAACAATACTGCACCAGGCCTGTGATCAGAAAGAATCAAAATAGAAACATCTTGATAGGTTTTCCAGCTCAAAGCCTTTAAGTCCTCCAATACAGAAGTATCAGATTCCGAGCTTGTTGTACTCTAAACCAATGTCCGTAATGGAATGTAAAGAGTGAAGTCAATATAGTTACTATCAGCTGACTATACGTATAATTCCTTGTTCAGCGGTTTACTTCTTAATACAATTAAGTATCGTAAAGACTCTGTTGGAGCAAAAACATGATTTGAAAAACATCGATGTGCTTGTAAATTTATATAGACACAAAACGAAAATTTAAATCAGAATGCTCTGATGATGTTTTGAAAGATATCTCAGAAGATTGAAGTGCCTAAGGCTCTTATCAAACTCATACAAGTATTTGTAAGATGAGTCATTCTCACTAGTGGATACTGTCCGAAGACAAGTATATGAGTATTCTACGAATACCCTGGTGGTGCAACATCTCATTCCTTTGCATTTCGTAAGATCACATTCCCAAACATGAAACAAATATTCGTTGTGAACTAATCAAGATACTTTGGATAACACAAAGAGCTTGGTACTTGACATTGGTTGAGTATATTAACCATTTTTACTCCCCCTAACACATGTCATTCATAATCGAAAATGTTTTTTGCACATGGCAATGATAGGACTTAGCATTTGAATCAAATCGAATAATTATTATCCATTTACATTGAAGTCACTTTTCTTTTCTCCCCTCGAACAAAAGTAATGCAACTTGTATGGTTTTTGATCTATAATGGACCTAAAAATGTTTGAGCTTCCCTCAAACATTGAGGTGAGCTAAATGCGCACAATAACAAGTAGAATATTAAAACTAGATCTGACAACATACCGAGATAGGATGATAAATCTAAATGTCTAAGACGTATGTTGTTCTCGTTTCAATCTTTCAAGTACTAGAATTACACTAGTGCATCAACTGACCTGCAAAACTGTTAGTATATCGATTCTTCCCCCTCAAAACAATGACCCGGTATATAGAAAAGGTTTGGTCAATGTCCTGAATGTGAAATCAGAACATAGTTTGAAAAAAACTAACTGTTTTATTAGAAAATTGTTCGGGTCGTATACAACTTATTGTCTGTTGGAAGAAATAATTGCACTAAAACGTAACCATTAAATCTCTGGTTAAGACCGGATACAGTCGAAATAACTGCAAGCATCGTAACTAAAAATTTAAGATAGAATTTTTTTTAATATACACAAATATTACAAAGGATACAACCGCTTTAGGCATTCAAAAAATACCAGATATCCCTTGAACCACCTTCGATCAACTAATTTGCAATTCAGAGAACCTAGAATCATGTAACTTTGAACAAAACTAACGCTCCGGGAAGTTCTAAAGCTCAAACAATGGTACCATTATCACAATTAAAGGACAGTTGTATCATAACAACCGAAATGTCGTCCAGTGGGTTTCCACTAAGGCTTACACTACCAACAACCTTCCTAATTGGTCTCCAAGCTGATCTTAGTATCGTTCCACATTATGATTTCTGGTTGCTTCAAACTTCTTAGTATGATTCACACTAAATGTTGGCCTGGGTGATTTGGTATTTCACTAGACGTCAAAGAACGAATCACAAACTGATTATGATCAACATAAGTCAACTCCTATTTGTGATCTGCTACTCTCCTCCGTTCACAGAAATTTAAACCAGAACCCTTTTACGGCAAGATACGATGGTTCCGTTGTGGGCCTTGGCATAGGTTTGGGCGAGATCATTCAGTGCAGGTTTGGTTCTTGTATATAGATTAACAGAAACATTAGGCCTTCATGTTTTGTATGCACTGGGGTTTTATGTGTGGGTCTATTTGAAGTCTTGGGGATTCTTGAAAAAGTAACTTGCTTGTTCTTAGGCACACGGGGTGGTTTAACACCCCAGTTTGGCTCATTTTGAGGTGGAACGTACTTTGAACTGTTGGTATACATCCTTAAAGCAAGTACTTTGTGTTTCACAGAGGCTGTAAGATCCACTACTCCTTTTTTGCCACTCAGCTTAGTTTTTAGTTTGCATCTCAACATTAAGGCATTAATCCTTTACGGTGAATGTAGAATGTGGAAGTAAGCATTAATTTCAACAGTTTCATCATAACGTCGTTTCAGAATCACATTCTCTGCCTTAATACCGCATCAAGTTGAATCTAACGTGAATGAGCACATCTCTCAAACCTGAGTTGGCTCAGTTTCTAAGGCCACTTATCGAAGCTACTACTCTACTGATATCCTACATAAACATTGTCGTGAGGTTGATCTGAGTTTTGCAAGTTTCTGATGGTGTCGTCTTTCCCTTGAACTATTCTTAAACTTGTTAAATTCAAAAATTTGCATTAGAATGCATTGAGTTCAGAATTAATCACAAACCCTATGGTTTGAAGACATCTTTAATATTTTGAAATTTAACTTGTAAATTAACGTGATTCTTTTCGATAAAGGCACAACATTTTTCAGATTCATTAAGCATTTGTTGCTTCTTTAAAATCTCAGCTTCAAGTTCTACGACTTTGGAGTGTTCCCTATCGCAATTAGATCTAAGTTCTTCGCAAAGGCAATTCGAACTAGGGTAACCAACAACATCAGAATAAAGCCACAATAGGAGCAAATATCTTTTACTAAACTTTCCATCAATTTAAGCTTCATTTTTTATTAAAATATTTTCTTCTCTATTATCAGTTTGATTATCAAGCACACAACGAACATATCTTTAATCCTCTAACGCATAGTAATCTCCTTAAATTCTGCTACTTCCTGACAATTGTGTCACCGGTTTGTACGTGTTTCTTGAAATAATCAAGAAAAGACAACGTTGTACGCAAAGCATACTCTTTCGCGTATTCCTAAACACGGGAGTGACACATATAGAGGGTTGAACTTTGTTTCTTTCTTTTATGATCGCATCAATGGGAAAAACACTTTTAATTTTGTGAAGGGAAGCACGACCTTGACTAGGAGTCGGACTTTTAGGGCAAATAAAGAGTAAAAAAAAAACAGGTTAAATGGGGGCTGGGGTACTAGCTTGACTAGTCAATTTCGTTGCAGGAAGCCAATACACCTGTTCTCAGGACAGGTTCCTTCTTGAGAACAAACATCATGGGCATTGAGCTTCTTAAGAATCCACTTCAGGTCTAACATGCTTTGTTTTTTCCTTTCATTTATCCATACTGACTTCACCCGGGCTAATGTTTCATCTGTATTCCACACATTACTAGCATTAATATCGGGATCCATTTTCCATAACGTGGTTACTACGACACTAGAATATCCTTGTGCAAGTCCAGTGATGTAATACCATTTTTTTGTTTCTTTGAAAGCATTGTAATAGTAGGAGTTTGTCATTGGAAACTTTTGTAAGATATTATTGCAACATTGTTTGCACTTTATTTAAACCTACTATTTCATCGAGGATTAACCTCAAGTTTCTTTTTGTCCAGTAACACCTTTTGATTTCAGATTTCAAAATTCAATTGAAATATCTTTACTTTTTAGGTGATGTTTATTAAGCCTTACTTACTCTTCTCCAATCAGCGTTTCCTTTCGTTAAGCTGAGTCACTAGTTTGTTTCTTGTCTAACTTGGCGTTCCAAGGTCAAATTTTAACCTGTTGGTATCAATACGAACAATTTCTAGCATAACATTTTGCAAGCTCAGCTTTAAAATTCAGATTTTCAGACTGAGATCATGATTTTTCTGATTTTTTCATCTAGAGTATCTCGCATTTCATCAAGATGGTAACCATAGAGAGATGAGCAGAGAACCACGTATATACCTCAGTGGAACAACAATTGGCTCTCGTTCATTCAGCTGATGATACGGAGTTCGTATATCATCAAGCTGACTCAACATCAGAGTCTGAATGATCTTCAAGTGCATCTCATGAACACTGAAAATTCAACACTAACATTATTTGAATAGCATTCGGGTGTACCCTCTTTCACAGATCTTTGTTTGCCACTGGTAAATGACAATTGGCCCATGAAAGCAGCTGCACATTGGGGCCTTTCATCCACATCTGAAATCATAAGCACTCCTCATTGGTTGACAATTCTGAAGATGTTTTTGTTGTAGCCATTGCCAGAGGTATTCATGTGGGAGCATTACATTCCCACATTGTCGAGAAAGCATCACTTACGCATCCAAGTAACTTTCCCTTTTCCTTTTCTTCATGAGCACATCTTGCTTTGAAAGTACTGAAATTCCATCGCTCTCTTTGGTTCTTTATTACTCTGCTTTGCAACATGCCTTACCCCTACAGCAGTTATAACATATCACCTTCTTCCCTGTAGCAGTAGTCACATTACCATAAAACTTTGATTTGCCATCCCGATCCTGTGTTTTCCAACATTCCTGGAGGCTCTCTCTGAACGGATTTCAGTAACAATTTGCCCGTCATGCACCATAGCAATGTGTCCTCGATGGAGGACGAGACCTACTGTTATTGGTAGGAGGAAACTGCTTCTACTTCCTGAGAAATCACTAAAAGATTTGCTATCTGTGTCATAGTGGCCATCATTGCGTCCATTTGGAGACAAAACAACTGGTTGTGGTTTGAGTAAGAGTGGTGGAAGAGATTGGTAGGTGTTGCTTTGAGCCATATAAGCCAATGGAATCATGATACTTGAAGACTGCTTCATGTTTCTTATAGTCTTTCTTGTGGGCAGAGGCTCATAGGCTTTCAGTGGGTATAAATGTGAAACATAGTTCGTTGTTGAAATGACCATGTTCTGCTTCACTTAGTCACTATTTTACCCTAGTAAGAACGAAGGTTGTTGACAAACTGTGGTGTTCACTTTGAAGAGATGGGAATAATTCAAGCTGTGTAATCTTCATATCATTCACCAACTTGTGGAAACGTACAAAATAGTCATAATTGGTTCGCATTCTATGGCAAACGAAATCGTTCGAACTCATCAAATAGTTCTTCCATCCCTTGCTATAAAGTCCTGCTAACTGCATAAGCATCTCCACATTATCCCATATCTCTCTTAGCAATGTTTGTTTGATCAGGATGTTGAAATATGACGGGAGTCCTTGACTGAGAATGATTTCAGCCTGTGTATCAGCATTCTCTCGTTGTTTCTTCAGGGTAAACACTGAATCAAGTTTCAATCATGACATGTTTACTCTTGTCTAACCTCAGATTGAGCATCCAAAACCATATGGGTGTGGTGAAGTCCCCATTTTGAATGGAGTTCAGATATGTTGCCAAGAGTTTTCCTCAAATGTACCTAGAATACATTTTCCAAGAATCGTAAGTCACTCTCAACCAATATAGGTGGACAATTGGTCCGTTTCACCAGTCCCAGCTGCACTGATTCATTATCATTTACATTTAATTTAAGTATGAATGAACGGATCTCAAGTGATTGTTGTTATGTTTGATTTGGGTGTATGGTGTTGTTTTTGTTTGATTTGTGTTTGGTTGAAGTCAATTATTGTTCACGGGATTTTACAAATCTTTGATTAAAACCGAGAAAAGAATCGTATATTTCGCGGGATTTTACAAAATCAAGAAGAAACCGTAAAACAATAATGAATTGATCTTGTGTAGGAGGAAAGAAAAGAACAAGAATATAATTTCCAAATTTAAAAGATTATATCCCTTGACTTAAGGAACCAATTATTTACTTCCCAAAATTAACCTCCACTAGGATAAAATCAAATCCCTTGATTTTAGAAAACAAATATTTTCTTCCCAAAAATATAGATCTCTAACTTTTCTTTTCTTTTTAAAAAAAAAATTATGCCTAAACTCTATTCTTTCTTAAATAAAATAAGCCGAAATTTATTTTTGTAAAAATAACAAATGTTTACAAAAAAAAAAACCAACTTTCGATGATACCAAAAAAATTAAGTCAAGAATCATATAGATGTATTAAGGCAAGGCTCGTTCGATTAATTTTTTCAAACACACAAGATTAAAACATCGTACCACTTAGGCTAAATTAAGCCGAATCCTTGATTGCTAACGAGATGGTTATTATGATATTAGATCTAAACATAAACCATCTATGAATCAAGAATGAAAGCAAACACACAAACAAATTCGGATCCCTCTTTATTTTTTATTTCCGAATAAAAAATAGAAACACAAACCAAATCAAATCATCAATCTTGAAGGCTCTTGATACCAATTGTAGGTTCCATGATCATTCATACAAACCTTAACAATGATGGTGTAGAAGTCAAGATGCCAAGAAAAATAAAGACTTTATTAGATGATTGAAAGAAAACTTTTTGTGTCTAGAAACCCCATAACAATAATATTGACAGCTAAACCTAATAATATAAGAACAAAGTGTATTTATACCTAATGGGGTTTGCACTTAGGGCCCATTCTTTTGGGCTTTTGCAGGCTTTTTGCATAACACCCCATTTACATCATTAAACATTAATTAATTAATTAACTAATGAGCTATAAAATGCTAGTTTTCTTCAAGACCGAGCTTCTCTTGTTAGACTGTGAAATTATGTTTCTAACATCGTCCTTTGCTTTTCCTTTCTTCTCGACCAATGCATGCGCCGTCTTGCGACCACACAGTCGTCTTGAAAGAGAAGCCATCTGACCAAAAAGAGAGTTAATGTCTCTCCTCATGAGACCAGGCAATAGACCATCACTGTCCTCTCGAAGAAAATGAGCAGTATACAATTCACCTACCTCATGGACACTAGCAGGAATAGTCTCATCCTCGTGCTCAATCATGTTCTCAACCACAATCACATCCTCAGGCTCTAACTCAGAAGTAGGCGGTGGAGGGTTAAGAGGATCCACATCTTCATAAGGATATGTCAACTCTGGCTCATTTTCATCTTCCTCGAAAAATCCATATCATCTTCTTGTTTCTTGGTTTCTTTCATCATCCTTCAAAATTCGTCACTTCTAGGGTCACTCAGTCTTCATCCTCTAAGACAGGCTCGGGAACAATTGGGACATCATCGTGTTGATTCGGCTTAACAATGGGTACATCATCCACATGATCGAGAGGAATTATGTTCACCAAGATAATCTAGAAAATATCATATAATACTCACTTAATAGCGTATCACTTCTTATTCTTATTGGAACACTATTATCAAAATAACAGCTCGCATAAAAGCGCAACAATTAAAAATTCACGATTCGTGACATTCTCGTTTAGTATATACCTCAATTATATTTCAAACATATATAATGTTTTGTATATCTTTCATTGTTTATATTGTGATTGTGAGTAGATAGATTTATTGATTGTTTCATATTGTTGGTTGATTGAAACATATAACTCGAATCTAAGTAATTTTTGAAGCAAACTTTTAAAACGCAAATTAACCGATAAACTATTCACCCCCCCTCTTCTAGTTTCCATAATTGATATCAGGAGCCAAGGTCACTCAAGATTTTTAAAATATATTGTATTTTAAAGCTTGGATCGATCTATGGATTCCGACAAATATCTAGAAGGGCAATCTATGCAAAGACCACCACTCTTTGAAAGCGATAGTTTTATTTATTAGAAAAATAGATTCGAAACGTATGTTAAATCAAAAGATCTTGATCTTTGGCACGTTATTACTAACGGTGATTTTCAACCCATTCAAAATAATCCAAAAACCAAATTAGATGAGGTTGTCCCTTTTGAAAAAATCAAAATGATGAACTTAAGAAAAGACTTGCGAAAAATAACGAAGCTAAAATGGTTATTTACAACGCTTTGCCTAGAAAAGAATATGAAAGACTTTTCATGTGTAATACGACAAAAGAAATTTGGAAAACCTTGTTAATCACCCATCAAGGTAATAGCCAAGTCAAAGATAACAAGATTTTGACCTTTTGGTACAACAATATGAACAATTCGTTATTTTCGAAGATGAATCTATAGATAATGCTTTTGCTAGATTTAATACCATTATTACTAGTCTAAAAGCTCTTGATGAAGGTTACTCTAGCAAGAACTATGTTAGGAAGTTTCTTAGGGCTCTACATCCTAAATGGAGAGCAAAGGTCACGACGATTGAAGAGTTGAAAGACTTGACATCACTATCTCTTGATGAACTCATTGGGAACCTTAAAGTTCATGTGATGATCATCAAGAAAGATTCTGAAATAGTCAAATCTAAAGGAGAAAGAAAATATCTTGCTTTAAAGGCTAAGAAGGAATCTAGTGATGAAGAGTGTTCGACTTCTGGAAGTGAAGACGAAGAATACGCCATGGCGGTTAGAGACTTCAAAAAGTTTTCAAGAGAAGAGGAAGGTTCGTAAGACAACCGCGAAATGACAAAAAGTCATTCCAAAGAAGCCGAGATGACAAGAATGGCAAAAGTGATAGGAAATGCTTTAGATGCGGAGATCCAAATCATCTTATCGGAGAATGTCCAAAACCACCGAAGGAAAAGAACCAAAGAGCATTCGTCGGTGGCTCTTGGAGTGATAACGGTGAGAAAGATGATGAAAAAGTTAAAGACGCAACATGTATCATGGCTCATGCATCTAGCGAGGTACATTCTAAATCCTCTTACTTTAGTGATGAAAACCCATCAATAGATGACTTAATTTTAGATAGTGAGTATAATAAGTTATGCAAAATGAGTCTAAAAATAATCACTAAAAACAAACGATTAAAAGCGATTAGAAATAGTTAAAAAAATGAAATTAGTGAGTTAAAAGAAAATTTGTCTAAATTCGAGAGAAACGAGGGAGTTGATCTCGAATGTACAACATGTCAAATACTTAGAATTGACAACGAAAAATTAAAAGAAGAAGCTCTAAAGCTAACTCAATTTCAAAAGAGTGCACGCTCATTAAACGAAATGCTTAGTACTCAAAAACCCTTCGGAGATAAATTGGGTCTAGGGTTTAATTCATTTGAAGCATCATCTAGCGAAACTAAAGAAATAAAATTTGTAAAATCTCAGAATAAAACGTCTTCTGGTGGCGGCCCCCAAAGCACTGTGGGCGGCCCCCATAAAGCACAGACGGCCACCAAAGTAATTGAGGGACCGCCGGTCTGTTCACCAGATGTCAAAAAATCTGTTTCTTTTCAAAAATCTATTTTAGGTCCTAGACCAAAACATATAATGGTAAACAATGTTAAAATTCTAGTTGCTAGTGATAATCAGGTTAAAAGATTTTATAAACTATCTTTAAAACCCGGAGTTGGATTTTACAAACCAAACTTTAGGTCAAAAACTCCACCTCCTAGAAGAGTCAATAATTTTTATCCTCGTTCTAAGACAACACAACCAAAAAGAAACATTGGTCGACAAAACCGATTTCATGGATTTTCTGTAACTTGGAACAACTTCCAACATCAAAGTTACACGCCATGTGATTTGAAAATTCTTTAAACTATATATATAATATATATAATAAAATATATATAATAAGTATAATCTAAAAACAATCAATGAAACCGAGGAGTAGTATAGAATATCCCCGGGTCGTTTATCCCCAACGAGGCTGTGCTGGAGAATCGATACAGTCGGAAAATTGGAGTTTGAATGAGATTAATGATTTGAGAGAGTAGAAAGCTAAATTAATCAATAACAAACAAAAACGATTGAGAAAAACCTAAAAATTATGAAATTAAGCTGAAAAACGAGAGCAGGAATCCCGAACAAGGGGTCAAAAACCTAAAATCTTAAAAATTAACCCTACAAAGAAATTTTTACTTCTAAACTACTCTAGGGGACTAATAATGAAGAATGAAAAAGACTAGACTGAAAACGGAGGTCGTTTGACCCAAAAACGAGTCAAGTCAAGATCCGTACCCGAGACTCGTTCTTTAAAAATCAAAAGTTTGCAAAATTAACCCTACGAAAGTTTTTCTATTTTTCCTACGTAAAATATGACCAAAGAAAATTTCCTAAAAAAGAAAAATATTTTTTTGATAATTTTTGTATTTTTTATGAATTTTTAAAACTTTTAACGAAATTAAATTATAAAAAATACTAAACTATTTTTAAAAATTCTGAAAAAATTACTAAAATTACTTGATCCTACAACTATCCTAAGAAAAATAAGAAACCCAAAATTCGGCTTATAAATAAGCCGAAAATAAGCTCAAACGAGCTTATAACTATAAGGCCAAAAACTACCTTAAATACCAAAGTGCCCAAGGGTCTAACAGAAAAGACCCAAGGGCACAGCGGTAAGAGGCTTGTTATAAAAGAGGTGTATTGAGGGTGAGACCCGGGTTCGAGTCTTGCTCACCCGGGTTTCCCCTTATCTCCTCTTTTTTTTTCAAAACTTTTTACACAAACTTGATAAGCACCTTGAGCTTATCATTTTTCATAACTACAGCTTTTTGAGAAAAGCTAAAAATAAGCTGGAAAAAGAGCTTTTTGATGGCAGTTTGCTTATATTGAGCTTAAAGGCAAATATGGCTTTTTCTTTTGACTTTTTGGACTATTAAGCTAACTTTTGAACAAATAAGCTGGAATGAATTATCTAACCTAACCTAAATAAGCACTTATGAATTCAATTCTTACAACTAAATAAGCTGGAAAAGGCTAAAATAGACAGGAAGCTTAACTAAGCTTAAGGCAAGAATGGCTTTTTCTTAAACTAATAAGCTAAGGAGAGTGCAATAAGCTCAAAAATGACAAAGGACAGGTAAGAAGCATTTTAAGACAAAAATAAACAAGTTAAGATAACTAAATAAGCCAGAAATCATAAAATAAGCTAAAGAACTAAACTAAGCATACAAGGCAGCAAACTAAGGTCTTTTTGCTTAAAAATAAGCAAACTAAAAAGCAAAATAGGGCTTAAAAGTTATAGAATCTTAACATCTAACCTAGTGGGTATCTAAATAAGCTAAAAGGTCCTAAGGTCTTTAAGTTAAATTAAGCTAAAAAGGGGCTGCAAGTTAGTGGTCTAACACCAGGGCAAATTTACTAAAAAAAAGGGCTTAATTTGACAGCTTAAAATAAGCTGTCAAATAAGCTCAAAATGAAAAATAAATGTTAAACAGATTAAAAGAGGCTTATTAAGAGCTTATATTCAAAACTTCATCTTCTAAAAACAAATTAAACCTGCTGATTTTAGCTTTTGAAAAAGAGCTTTTTCTTTTACTAAATGATGACACCAAATTCTTGGCAGTTTTGACAAATGACTCAAAACACTTTTAATAACTTGTTTAGACACTCACAAATGACACACTTTTGAAACTAAAACTCAAGTGTACAAGAGCTTATCCAAATAAGCTCTTGTATCTCTTTCAAAAACCAACAGACTTAAAGAACAACTAAAAAAACTTGAAAAACACTATTGTTTTTGGACTTGAAAACTTTTGAAAACAGACTCAAACAACTCTAAATGGCTTAATAACTTAAGCCAAAGTTGGACAATTGACACCAACCCATGACATTGCATTTTTGACCCATTTTGGTATAAAGGTTGAAAACAGATTATAAAAGGCTTATATTAAGAGCTTATAAGGTTTTTAAAGAGACACAAGTAACTTAGAACACAATGTAGAACTAAACTGAATTTTCATTAAAAAGAGAGTACAAGTACATTAAGTTAAAAATTAAACTGAACTAAAATTACACACTAAAAAAAACTAACACTCACTCTAAAACTAACTAACTTGCCACAATGGCTTACAACAGCTTAAATAGTAAAACGAGCTAGGGTTTGCACTTGCCCTTGTCTTTACTTGTTGTGCTTGTTTGCTGAGACATTTACCCGCTCTTGTACTTGTTGTGAGTGTGTAGAAGGTCTCAAAGTGCGTTTTGGCCAAAGCTTAAGCAATAAGCAAAAGCTACTGTCCAAAAATGGTGATTTTGGACAGTAAGCTTTATAAACTTGCAAAAGTGATTTCTAAAACTAAAAAGCTGGAAATTAAGCTTAATCTAACACTAAATTGGCTAAACAAAGTTGACCATATAACCCATTTGGGTTATTAAGCACTTTTGACCCACTTTGGGTCTTAAACCAAACACCCCTTTAAGATAGCTTAAGAGGCTGTTTAAGCTTAATAAGGGTGAATATGGGCAACTGAATTTCAAAGACAGTAACTAAAACATGCATAAAAGACATAAATAAGCAAAAATCAATAATGAATAAGCACTGAAATAAGCTAATAAAGAAAATGACAGTTTATGAGCTATTTATGACTAAAAATGAGAAAAACTTGCACAATGATATTTAAACTTATAACACCTATACTTTAAGCACTAAATAACAATAATAAGCATAATTAAGCATACCCAAAAGAAAAATAAACACTAATAAGCTGTAAATAAGCCGATGCTAAAAGTAGGCTAAAAATGGAAATTGAGACTTACCAAGCCCTTTGCTCTAAACAAGGGGAAATAAGCTTTTGAAGGCTGAATCTACAAGCTCCATCTTATTAGAAATAAGCTGGTATAATCCATAAGCCCATCCAAGTTTGGCTTATCATCCAAAATAACAAGCTGTGGTAATTTTGAGTAAGATTTCAAGTCCAAGTCCAATTTTTACTTAACCTTTCACTTTTTAAATGATCATAGCTTATAAATAAGGTGATTTACGATCTTTTATGACACATAAAAGTATTAAGCAACTTAATATGAAAACTTAAAAACGAGCATTTAACTTAAAAACTTCAATACTCCCATTAACTTTGAAAGCAAAGTGCATAAAGCTTACAAAAAGCTATAAATAGCTGCAAACAAAGATAAAAAAGATTTCTTAATTGAATATTACTTAAGCTATTCTATCTATGATATTTTTCGGCTAATACAAAGGTCTATTTATCACTACACTTTGTCCGTCAGCTCTTCCTCACTTGTGTTTCTTCTGGAGAGGCTTTCAAAACCATGATCTTAACATTTATGAGCAATTGTGCTTCTTTGAATTAATCCCCACCATTGATTTGGCTGAATTTCATAGAAAAAGGTGGGATTGCCAACATGGCAAGGCATTATTTTTGGGTGGAAAGAAGTTGGAGAGGGGCGAAGTTTACCCATGGAGGGGATGAAGATTCACAGGGTAAAAAGAGGCAAAGAGGCCCGTGAGTTGTTTGGAAAAAATGGGCGGGAAAATGAGTTATAAAAAGTGACATGGTAAAGGTTTGGTAAGTTGGCAAGATTTGGCCCTTGACGTTAATAGTGTTTTGCACTTTCGTCCTTTTTGTTAAATGAGTTTGAGGGTTTGTCAAGAAATCCCCCTCAACTTATATAGGGTTCTTGCAAAGTCAGTCCGTGTGTTAATACTAGTATGGGGGTTTGGTAGTTTTGCCCCCTCTACTTGTATTTTAAGTAAATTGCAAACCCAGCCCTTGTAGTCCTTTTCTTTGTAATATAACTTTAGGAATTGGCAATTTTGTCACTCAAGTTATATTTTTCTGCTTCGGCTTTTCGGAGTTGACTTTGACTCTTGTCGGGGTTGACTTTGACTTTGACTTTGACTATTCTGTTGACTTTTTGGCTTGATTGACTTTTTGGCTTCGTCTTTTCACACATTTCCAATCCGTGCTTAGTTTTGTCGTTCTTGGCTTTGTTTTTCGTCCTTTGTGTGATATCCGTTTCCTGCACACTACAAATGCAAAACAAACATATATTTGGCAGTTTTTGTCTGTTTTTGGTCATTTAAGTCCGTTTTTAATGGATAAAGGTATGTGTAATTTAGCACATACCAAAATCCCCCATACTAAGGTATTGCCGTGTCCTCACGCAATGTTATGAAGTAAACATTTATGAAAACTAAGAATCTCAATCCCCCTCGACTAATAACCTCGAAAAGTAGCAAAGTGTTCGTCAAGGGGAACTAAAGAATCAATAGCTTCGACAAGTCCCGTTTTCACCATTTTTTTATCTGTACACTGACTATCCCTAATTTTTTTTGATTTTCCTTTTCTTTCTTAACTACCGTTTGACTTCCTTTATTTTTATCAACACTTGGGATCATAGAATGAGAAGTCGCCCATAGAATAATCTACGGTGCCGAATGGATAAATTCATACGTCCTCGATTTTTTCACTAGTTCCAAACAAGCAATTAAACAAGATCATTTGTCGAATATAAATCTAATGTAAGCACTCATACTTATAAACTTTGAACTTTTAACTCCCAAATGAATTAAATGTGTGTACTCATTTCCAACTCATCATAGATCAACTTAGTATTCCATATCGTAATTCAGATGAATTCATGACACAATATTCAACAATTTATTAGGTCCTTGTAACTTGATTTTAAAGAACGAAACTTAACTGTAGAACCTTTTGCACAGTCTCATCTTATAATCATAAGTTCCTTAAAGCCAGAATACATTGCTCAGTTTGGAACACCTACCTAGGGCCTCGCTCCCTAGTAGGATATCACAACCAACGACCGGTGTTCTTAGTCTAAACCCACCCCGTTGCTAAGCGTAAGTGGGAAATCACATCACACCTCTTCCTAATAATGGCTGAGAGATAGGTATCTTAGTTTGAACCCACACCTAGACCTTGCTTCCTGGTGAGAAATCACAAACACCAAAACCCTAAAGTACAGATTTCTTAGTTTGAACCCCACTCGTGGTTAGCGGAGTGAGATATCCGACACATCATTTACCTTGTTCCATAGAATCAAATGTATGCTTCATTGGCATAATATTCAATATTCATTGCTTTTATGCATTCAATTTCATTTCATGGCTTCTTTGCATTTTAACTTTCCAATTACAAAACATAAAATCTCGCTCTTAAAGAATCACGTTATAAATTTGATGGGCTTTTTCTAAAAACATTTGATTGACTTAGTTGAAATTTGAAATTGACACATGATTAGGTGGAATAGAAGCTAAAGGAGAAAGAAGCCACAAGTTACTACTCATATAAGTTTTAGAAGAATCTTTGCTCACACATAAACATAATATTAACTCTATCACTTCTTGTTCTTCACCTAATTAGAATTCGAAGCAATAGAATTCTTGGCAAGCTTAGCCCTACAAGCGATTAGTTGAGGTAGACAGCTAGGGCTCAGTCCCACGCCCGAATCGAGTCAAAAATTATTCTCATTCTACCCATTAGGAAAGTCAAAACTGTGACAAAACACTTATTTTATTTTTGAAAATTTTTAAATTTTTCATTTTTTTTTTTGCAAAAATTTGGTGGTAAAAACGGGATTATGTGATAACAATGGCTGCAGGCAAAAATCAAATCGAAGATCCCCCCCCCCCATACTAGAACTAAACATCGTCCTCGATGTTTTAAAAGGGGTACCTACGTAAATCTAAGGCCGTTTATTAAGTGTGCCAAAAGATAAAACGTTAGTCGATTAGATTTGGATACTGGATTCCCAAAATGAAGCTGAGGATGTGAAACTCATGTGGATACTGCGAGCACGAGAGTCTTCACAATCTGGGAAATCCTGGACATACAACACAAAGCACACAAAACATGGACAAAACACGGGTAATGGAAAATGTAAGCCTCCTCACACAAAAACACTTATTTATTACTACTACTGATAAGCATGGGGTGCCTCCCACGAAGCGCTTGTTTAAGGTCACTATGCTTGACCCGTCCCCCGAATTTATTGGTCCATGGGGAACGTCTGGAGATCCAGGACAACCTCGGTTGGTATGTCCCCTCCAAAGTAGTGTTTCAAACGATGAACCATAATCACCTTGAAATTTCTATATATCTCTTGTGTTGTTGATTCATGAAGTAACACGCCCCGGACCCATATTCCACTGCGACCCAATTTGGGGGTGTTACAGCTTGCCTGAGAAAATCTTTAATCTAGAGTTAAAGAGGAGGACTCGATCACCGACGTTGAAAACGCGATTTTTGATCTTGGAGTCATGAATTCTCTTTGTTTTCTCCTTGTAAATCAAAGAATTTTCATAAGCATGATCACGAAGTTCATTAAGTTCGTTGAGCTGAACTTTTTTGTGATCACCCGCGGTTTTGATATCAAAGTTTGTATGCTTAAGGGCCCAATAAGCCTTGTGCTCGAGTTCAATCGGTAGATGACATGCCTTTCCATATACAAGTTTGTACGGAGTGCACCCGATGGGTGTTTTGTAAGCCGTACGGAAGGCCCAGAGAGCGTCATCCAGTTTGTCTGACCAAGAGGCACGATTCTCGCCCACGGTCCTTTTAAGAATGCGTTTCAAACCACGATTCGATACCTCAACTTGCCCACTTGTTTACGGGTGATACGCGGTGGAGAGACGATGAGTGACTCCATATTTGAGCATGACCTTTGCAAACTAGTCATTGAAAAAATGGGTTCCGCGATCACTTATGATTGTACGAGGGGCACCAAATCTGGCGAAGAGAGATTTTAGAAATTTGCAAACTACTCGGGCGTCGTTGGTGGGGAGCGCTTTCGCTTCAACCTATTTTGACAAGTAATCGACGGCCACAAGTATGTATTTGTTTCCTCTAGATGATGGGAATAGCCCCATAAAATCTATGCCCCAAATGTCAAAGATTTCACAAACTTAGATGGAGTTTTGTGGCATCTCATCACGTTGCGAAATTTTGCCTTGTCGTTGACAAATGTCACATTGGGTGACAAAGTCGTGGGCATCTTGTATTTGTATGTTTTGCATTTTATTGTGCAGGAGGATACGGTATATTCAGAAAGGAACGAAAGAAAGCCAAAAACAAAAAAATCCTACAAGCACGGAATGAAAAGGACAAAGTCAAAAGTCACCAATGAGAGAAAATACAACTTGAGGGGCTTAAACTGCCAAACCTCAGTTGGTATTACAAGAATTAAAAGCAATGGTCAAAATTTGCAAAGGGAAAAGATTGCATTCTAAGTATATATAACTTGAGGGGTCAAAACTGCCTACTACCCAAAAGCCTTCTTTCCGCCCAACAAAAACCCTAGGTACAACTTGGATGTCGTGCCCATTACCTTCTTACCTACCAAAACCACTCAACACCTAGACAAACATCATTTTATCCCCTACTATTTCCCCCCAGTGTTATAAGGCCATGTTGGCAATCCCTCACCATTCCCAAGTATTGTCAATGGCTGAGATTGATTCCAAAGAAGCACAAAAGAAATTGAAGGCTGGGATTTGCTTTAGAATTACCTCACACAACAAGCACACTTGGTTTTTGCTCTCACAAAAGAAGCACAAGCTGCAAGTCCAAGAGATGAAGACTTCGGCTATATATAAGAGCCTTTTGTAAGCCTTTAGCAAGGAGAGTTTTTTAATTAATTTTAGTTTTTAATCCTAGCTTAATTTTTAAGTCATTTACAGCTTTTACTTTCAGCTTTGTAACACTTTCAAGTTTTAATGCAAATTTGAGTTTTTAAGTCAATTTACAATTCCAAGTGTTAAGTTTCTTAATTGTGTTGTGTTCAAAAAGCTCTAAATACAGCTTGTTTATAAGCTGCTTTAATTAAGTAAATTTAAAAAGATAAGTAGTTAAGAGAAAATCACACAAATCACTCTCAAATATACCACAGCTTATTTTATGGATGATAAGCCAGTTCTGGATGGGCTTATGGACTCTCACTAGCTTGTTTAATACAAGCTAGAGCTTGTAGACTTTTTGTTTGACCCTGTTTTGAGCAAGGGTGTTGTAAGTCTCTCTTTTTCTTATTGTTCTTATTTACTGCAGTACTGCTTATAGTGCTTATTTGTTAGTTGAAAAATAGTTTGTATCACTTTCTTAGTTAGCACTGTTAGTTTATTTGTTAAAACTGTTAGTTATGAGTTAATACTGTTAGACTATTTCAGCTTATTTAAGTACTTATTCTTGATTGAAGTCTGCTTATAAATGTCTTATTTTGTTGTTTGACAAGCTGTTTTTAATAAATTAGGATCAAATCAGTTTATAATATAAAAAGAAAAATGATTTTTGAAAACTTTCAGGAGTATTTTCAACTAGCAGTACTAACCTGTAGTTAGTACTGCTAGTTCTCTTTTGGGATTTTTTTTTCACTAGCAGTACTAACTCAAGGCTAGCAGTACTAACTCCAAGTTAGTACTGGTAGTTAAAACTGTTAGTACTGGTGGTTCATTTTAGCTTATCAGCTTATTATTTCTGCTTATTTAAGATTTCCTTAGCTTTTTAGAGTAGATTAAACCATTTTACTTTACTGTCTTTAGGAGTTAGGTTATTTAAGCTTATTTTCCTTTTCAAAGTATTTTCAATAATGTATCAGTTGTAGCTTTGTAGCTTATTTGCCATTTTAGTTTAATCTAGTTGCTTATTCTTATTGCTAAGTGCTTATTAGGGTTAGTTAAATATCTGTTTTAGCTTATTTGCTTATTTCTGGTTTCATTGTGTTTTGTTAAGGCTAGCAGTACTAACTTAAGCTAGCAGCACTAACTCGAGCTAGCAGCACTAACTCCAAGTTAGTACTGTTAGTTAAAACTGTTAGTACTGTTGTTAGTACTGTTGAGTTTATCTTGCTTAATTTAGCTTAATTGCTTTTTGAATTTGCTTATTTAGAGTTAGCTTAGCTTATTGGGTTTGTCTTAAGCTTATTTGAGCTTATTTGTGTCTTAGTGTACAAGTTTTAAGTGTTTTCTCCATTTCTAGTTTTTATTCTTGTTCCAGCTTATTTTCTTTGCTTATTTTTATGAGCATTTGCTTATCAGTGTTAGTGCCAAATCATTCCTTGTCATATTCAAACATCAATCATCAATCGTCTCTCGATTTTTCCTTTTTTAGCTCGTTGCGACATAACGATTACAGGAACCCTTGATAGCTGTTTCCGGATTCATTGTCTCGCCGATATTTCATCCCTTGTTGGTATTTTTTTATCTATTGATACCAAAAAGAGGGAGAGTGTTGAGAATCGAGGATGTCTAAATTTTGGCCCGTTGCCGGGTCGGAGGCTGAAGGGAAAAACAATTATCGTTAACGTTGACAATTTGTGTTTAAATTTGTGAATATTTTCGGTTAATAAAACATAAAAGTACAAATATATTTTTCATTTTCTTTATTAGTATAATTAATTAAAATAAACAAAGAAAACCAAAAATATAAACATTTTCCAATAAAAAGAAATAAAATTCACAAATTGTTAAAAAATACCAAAATATAATATTCTAATTGAGGTATTATCTAATAAATTCCCGGTGACTTGTTGGTTCACAAATCAAACAAAAGGATTCAGAAACTTGCCATTTGTGTTCTTACGACATTGTACGGCTCTCCTTGAAAAGTAAACAGCTATAAAGGTGGGATAAGGAGGGTATGTTCCTAGGAACTACGACCGAAAGGAGAAAAAGCTTCGCGATATTCCTACGCTTATCCGCTCACCTGTGCGTTTATCTTTTTGAGAGCTACCGTGAAGTAAGTAGATTATTTGGTAAAAGTTGTCTTATCTCATTGTCCGGTAAAATACATTGTGAATAAATCATTAAAAAACCAAAAAAATTAGTGTAAATTTTCTTGTTATATTTCTATTTTGTGCATGCGCACTCGTTCTCAAGCCCGTAAACGTCGACAACAGCAAGTCCAACAAACTTCTGTTGAACCACCAAATCTGTGAAACCAAATAACATTCCTCCCAAAGAATTCGATGGCTGCATATCGAAACTATGGCAGAATTGCTCCAGGCTCCCACCGAGGGATACGAGGACGCAATTGTTGTTCCTGAAATCCGCTAGCAGCAAATTTTGATATCAAGCATGGGTTGCTAACTCTTGTCCAGAAACAGAGTTTCTTTCTATGGACATGACAAAGAGGACCCACATGCCCACATCCGGTACTTCAATAAAAAATCACCTCTACTTTGAGATATCCTATTGTTTCTCCGACCACATCAATTAAGTTGATGCTTTTTCCTTTCTTTCGAGGGTTGCAGCCCGGTATTGGCTTGAGAATGAACCCCCCGATCAATTCAAACATGGATGACCTCGTTGCTAAAATTCATCATCAATTTTTCCCACCTTCAAAACGACAAATCTTCGAAACGGAATTTACCACTTTCAATGCAAAGATTTGATGAGTCATTTAGTGAGGCTTGGGATCGGTTTCAAAGATCTTCTCCGTAGCATGTTCACATCATGGATTTCGGAGCTCACCAACTTGATAATTTTACCAATGCTTAAATGTAATGATCAAGACTATTTGAACTCCGCCGAGTCAGGTGGTAATTTTTGGACAAAGGGGCTCCCACCGATTTGCTCAAGCATCTATCGAGAAGCAAGTCAAAAGTTCGTCACTCCCGAAGCAAGCCTTTGTTGCTAAGTGTAGTACAAGCACTTCCAACTTCGGAGTATCTCCGATGTTGCGAATTGAAAGATTTATGGTTAGAGCTTACTTCTCGACGAGGCCGACATCTCCAGTTCCAGCTCCCGCTCCCGTAGAGCGTTGAGCAAAGTTCTTGTTACCTGCGGTGGTGCCCACTCAGATCGTAATTGTGGCTACTATGAAACAATTACCGAATACATCCAAGAATTACGTGCGCAAGCAGCTAGCCGCTGCAAATTTCAACAAGGAAATTCCGGTTACGTCCCGCACCGATGGCAACCAATCAGACAACTGGTTTTCCTCCCATGCAACACAACAGCCAAGCCAACAATCAGAATCATTGGAACCAGAACCAAAACCAAAACCGTGGAAATGGCTACAACCAGGGTCAAATCCAACGACCCCAGGTTCAACAACAAGCCCCAATGTATCAACCCCCGGTTAATCAACACCCAGCTTACCAAGCTCCAGCTCATCAAGCTTCGGGTGTGTCTAAGCCCGATTTTGACAACTACGTCAAAGCTAATGACGCGGTTATGCAAAATATGCAAAATCAAATGGCAAATATAACGGACTTGCTCACCAAAATCGTAAATAGTAATACCGCTTCTACTTCGGGTTCGGGTTCTCTTCCAAGCAACACCATTGCTAACCCGAAAGGTGATGTGAAAGCAATCACTACCCGAAGCGGTGTTTCCTATAATGGGCCTCAAATTTCTTCTCCTCCTAAGGAGAAGAAAATGAACCCGGAGGTGAAAAGGATACGGTGCAACCACTTCGCGCACCGGAAAAACACAAACCTGCTGGTGGTCAAACTGAATGACCAATTGGTGAGCCCGTTGTTGTTTCAAAACCAACCTTGCCATATCCTTCAAGGGCCAACAAAGAAAAGCTCCGTGAAAAAGACAATCTTCTAGCTTCAAAATTTAACGGAGGACTTTTTTTTTTTTTTTTCGGAATCTCCATTCGCGCTACAGTTTCGGGACGCTCTCCTACACATGCCCAAAGTTTGCACCATATGTTTAGAAAGCTCCTTAAAAGCTAAGGGCAAGATGATTGAGTTGACAACGGACAACGGTGGGGTAAACGAGAATTGCTCGGCAGTTATCCTAAAAAAGTTTCCCGAGAAACTTGGAGCCTCAGGCAGATTTTTATACCGTTTGTGACTTTTCCGGCAGTATGAATGAACTTGTTAGCCTTGCGATCACGGTGCAGCATCAACCTAATGCCTCTCTACATTTGAAAGAACTATGTTCCCTGCTTTGACCCAAACCCGATTGTACTTGAACTTGACCGACGAATGATTTCTACTCCCACCGGCATCAGGCGAGGAATGTTTTCGTGAAAGTTGGAAGTTCTTCTTTCTTGCCGATTTTGTGGTCGTTGACTACGGTTGCCGATTCCTAGGGTCCCCTAATCTTAGGAATTACCTTTCTTTGAGGACGACCACGTTGCCTTATCGTGTTCCGGTTGAAAAACAAATGACCCTTAGGCACGATGGACCAATCCGTGACCTTTCAAAGTTAGGTAGTGATTTAAGACTATTTCCTACAATATAATGAATCGGTTTACACCGTGTTGATGTTATTGACATTGCTTGGTGAAGAATATGTGTTAAGAAGTACTGGAAATTTCGGCAAAATGCAATCACTTCTATGTCGACCTTATGATCGATTTCTAGCTCTCCCTCTTTCACTCCCTTCAGAGGAAGTGATTTTCTGAATGGAAGAGATCGATGAAATTTTAAATGATGATTCATCCCAGGTGGGATGGCTTCTAATGTTTGAAGGAGATACTGGTTTACTTTGAGGAGTTGTTTAGTGTGACAATCGTGACCAGTCTCCTCCGTCACCAGTTTGTGACATCAATGTGCTGAGAAGATTAAATCTTCATGTGAGTTCCTCCCGACCTAGAACTCAAAGACTTACCATTCCATCTTGAGTATGCATTTTTGGAGGGTGAGGACAAATTACCCGTTATAATCGCTAAAAACTTAAAAGATGAGGATAAAGCCGCCCTGATCAGGTTTTAAGTCACACCAAACATTGCCATCGCTTGAGATTTCTGATATTAAGGGAATGATCCAAATTTCTGCACCCTAAGTTTTGGATGGTGGAAAAGCAAATCCCGTAGTTCGACATAGAGAAGAGTTAACCCTAAAATCCATGAGGTTATTAAGCAAGAAGTTATCAAACTTCTTGATGCCGGGTTAATTTACCCCATCTCTGACAGTCCCTGGGTGAGCCCGGTTCATTGTGTCCTAGAAGGGAGGCATAACCGTGGTAAAAAAATGAAGAAAAATGAATAATTACCCACTAGGTGGTTACGGGATGGCGAGTTTGCATCGCTTACGAAATACTCAATGATGCAACTCGTTAAAGACCATTTCCTTTTACCATTCATGATCAGATGCTTGAATGATTAGTCGGAAATGAGTACTAATGCTTTTTGGACGGAGTTCTCTTGGCTACTTTCAGATCCGATTGACCCACTTGATCAAGAGGAAGACTACCTTCACCTGGCCTTACAGGAATTCTGCCTATCGTCGCATTGCCTTTAGGGTTATGCATTGCACCGGGGGGGCCATTCCAAAGGTGTTGGTTGCAATCTGTCACGATTGATGAGAAAACATGGAATTCTCAATGGGATGATTTCTCAGTTTTTGGTGATTCTTTCTATCTTGCCTTTTCCCATTTAGACAAATGCTCCAAGGTGGGATAGACACCAATCTTGTGCTAATTGGGAAATGCCACTTTATGGTCATGGAATGCATAGTCCTTGGCAATAGGATTTCTAATGTGTGGGAGCGAGGTTGATAAATCAAAGTTGTGTCATTTGCAAAAATTGCCTCTCCACTACCGTGAAGGGTATTACGCGTTTTCTCGGTTCCGCCAGATTCTATCCGACGTTTATTCAGGATTTTTCCAAATCGCCCGGCCTATGCCCACCCCTGAAAAAAGGAAACTCCGTTTATCTTCTCGAAGGGAATTGCATCGATGATTGAAAAACCCTTAAGGTGAAGTTAACCAGGCTCAATTTTAGTTGCTCCAATTGGACATTGCCATTTGAAATCATGTGTGCTGCATGTGATTTAGCTGTTGGGGCAGTCCTTAGGACAACGTAAAGAACCAAGCACTTCCAGCCGATACACTCTGCAAGCAAAAACTGATGACGAATGCTAAGCCTTATTACACTACAACGGAAAAAGATATACTTGCCGTAGTGTACTGCTTACGATGAGAAATTCCGGCCATATCTGTCTTGTCAAAAACATCGTGTTATACGGACCATTCGGCTCTCAAGTATCTGCTTGCTAAGCAGGATGCTAAGCCAAGATTGCTCCGGTGGATTTTGCTGCTCCAAGAATTTGATGTCGTTATCCGTGATTAAATAGGAGAGAAAAATCTCGTCGAGACACATTTCTAGACTTGAAATCCCATCAAAGTGAGCTCGGAGGGGAAAAGGAAATTACGGAAAATTTTTTCTCGAGGCCACTTGGGATGGTTTACTTTTCGTGGTAATGATAATTCCTTTGGTTTGCCGATTTTTCAAAACTACATGCGGGGGGGGTGGGGGGGGGGGGGAATTTTGTGATCAAAGGGATGTCGTCTCAGCAGAAAAGAAAGTTTTTCAAAGACGTCAAACACTACTTTTGGGACGACCCCTTTTTGTTTAAGATATGTGCGGATCAAGTGATTCGGCGTTGTGTTTCGGGGCAAGATGCTTTTGACATTCGTAAAGCCTGCCACAGGGACCCACGTGGGGACACTACGGTGCCTATTACACCGCTTAAAAAGTTCTTCAATTCAGGGTTTTTTGGCCCCGATCTACAAGGATTCCACGACTTGTCACCCGATGTGACATTTTGTCCAGTTCAAGGGCAAAATTTCGCAACGTGATGATGATGCACAAAAACTCTTATCAAGTTTGCGAAATCTTTAACATGTGGGGCATGATTTTATGGGCGCATTCGCGTTCTTCAAGAGGGAACACAATATATACTCGTGGCCGTTGATTATTTATCAAATAGGTTGAAGCCAAACAGGCTCCCCATAATGACGCCGGTGATTTGCAACATTTCTTAATTCTCTCTTCGCAGATTTCTGGTTGCCCCTAGATGCAATTCATAATGATGATGCGGGAACCATTTTTGCCATTGACCAAATTTGCAAAGGTCTTGCTTAAAATACGGAGTCACTCATCGTCTCTCTACCGCGGTATATCCACAAAAGTGGACAAGTTGAGGTATCCAAATCGTGGTTTGAACGAATTCTTGAATGGACGTGAGGCGAAACTCGTGCCTCTTGGACGGATAAATTAGATGACGCACTTTGGCTTCCGCACGGATTACACAACACCATCGGGTGTACACATACAAGTAAGTATACGGGAAGGAATGTAATCTTCCGATGGAGCTCGAGCACAAAGTTACTGGGCCCTTAAGCATAAAAACTTTGGATATCAAAACCAGCGGGTTGCTCACAGAAAAGTTCAACTCAATGAACTTAATGAACTTCGAGATCATGCCTATGAAACTCTTGATCTATAAAGAGAAAAAGAGTAATCATGCTCCAAGATCAAAAACCGCGTTTTCACGTCGAGTGTCGAGTCTCCTCTTTAACTCTAGATTAAAGCTTTTCTCAGGCAAGCTTAAGACCCCGCTGGGATAGACATTCACTGTAACCAAGTTTTTCCATTATGGCACTGTCGAGTATCCAAAACTCCGGGGCCAAATTCAAAGTGAATGGTCAACGTTTTTAAAGCACTATCTCTGGAGGGGATACCCACAATTGGTAGTCCCAGATCTTAAACATTCCTATGTCTAATAAATTCACAGTGACGGAGTCAAGCATGCGACCTTAAATAAGCGCTTCGTGGGAGGCAAACCCATAGTTATCGTTAGTTTGGTGTAAAATGAATAAGTGTTATCTTGTTATGTAGGAGACTGCCTTTTCCATTACCCGTGGTTTCGTGGTTTGTGTTGTTAATAGTCCAGGATTGCCCGGATTGAGAAGACTCTCGTGCTTGTCAGTTTTGTCTGTCATCCATAAGAGTGTCACATCCTCAGCTCATTTTGGAATCCAGTATCCATATCTAATCGACTATCGTTTTAATCTTTGGCCACTTAATAACTGCTTAGATTTACGTTGGGTCTCCCCCTTTCAAAACATCGAGTGGTACGATGTGTAGTTTTAGTATGGGGGGGGGGATCTATCTTCGATTTGATTCTGCCTGCAGCCATTGTTATCATGTAATCCCGTTTTTACCACCAAATTTTTGCAAAAATACCAAAAAAAAATAAAAATGAAAAAAAAATAAAAAAAATGTTTTAAGTATTTTGTCACAGTTTCGACTCTCCTAATAGGTAGAATGAGAATAATTTTTGACTCAATCGGGCGTGTTGAGCCCTAGCTAGTTCCTCAATTGTAGGCTAAGCTTTCACGAGGTGAAAAACAAGAAGTGATAGAGTTAAATATATGTTTATGTGCTAAGCAAGATTCTTCTTGCTGAACAAAAACTTATATGAGTAACTTGTGGCTTTTTCTCCCATTAGCTTCTAATCCGCCTAATCATACGTGCTCATTTCAATTCAACTAAGTCAATCAATGTTTTTAGAAAAAGCTTCAAATTTGTAACTTGATTCTTTAAAACCGAGATTTTTTTGTTCTTAGTAATTTGAAAGTTAAAATGCCAAAGAAGCATGAATGAAATATGAATGCAAAAATGCATGAATATGGAAATTTTGCCAATAAAGCATACATTTGATTATATGGAGCAAGTAAAAGATGTGTCGTGATATCCCACTCCGCTAACCACGAGGTGAGGGTTCAAACTAAGACATCTTTACTTCTAGGGATTTGGTGTGTTGTGAT
>BQNB010087785.1:17659-27829 GCA_026074375.1 Tanacetum coccineum | reverse complement strand
GTGAGCGTGTTGATAACTATATCACCCATTTCTTTTCCTGAAAACCAACACAAAAAATAAGTAGAATATGCTCACAAAAGGACAACGGAAATAAAAAGAAACTGAAATAGAAACAAAAACTAAAATTTAAAACTTATTTAGCTCCCCGACAGCAGCGCCAAAAACTTGATGCGTATTTTCTTTTAAGAAATTATATGACAAGTTTTAGATTTTTAAAACTCGATTCACCTATGGTCTACAACACACTAACGGGCAAAGAACCCAGTCATGTGTAGTGCAAGTTGGGTAAATACGAGGTCGTCCCAAGAGCTAAGAGAGCGGTCTAAAATATGAGTTTTAAGTGTTTCGACGTTTTTTTTTTTTTTTTAAAAGATTTAGATGCAAATAATACTTAAAGGGCCCGAGGAAAAAAAAAAAATCAAATTTTGTTATTTTACTAGACAAGGAAAGAGCAAACAACTAAAAGGGGAAAACGACAAATCTAACCTTTAACACACACAGACAATCACTTCAATGACTAATCAACACCTTAAGAGAGTTTCTTTCAATTAACTTAAGAACGATACCCGCGTAACTTTAACAGGTGGTCCTCCTATAGCTCGGCTGATATGTGTGAAAACACATAATCCATTTTAAAGTCAAAACACGACACCCTAAACAAAAGACAAAGTTAACTTTATATGTCTTGAATAGTTGCTTGTTTTTGCGACCCTACTATAATTTGGTAGGGTAGGATATTTCAAATCACAAGAAAACGGTTAAAATCGGGCAAACACGAACACGAGAACGGAAGAGCACGAAAAGAGCCAGGAGAAAGCTTTCTAAAGTCAAAAGTAGTCAACCTTGGTCAAAGTCACAACAAGACAAAACCCAAAATCCCAAAAGCAGTCCCTCAAAAATCACCAAATTGCAAAATTAACCCTAAAACCTAACCCCGTTATCTTTTATTAATAAAAAGATAACGGGCGTTATCCCTTATAACAAATAAAAACCATACCTGTTAACATTTCCAAAGCCCAAAACAAACACCCACGGCCCAATCCCTTTATTAGCCCCGGGTCAACGAAGTCAAACCTTCCCTTATACAAGTTTTTAAGCGGGAAAAGTAGTTTTTTTTACTATTCACTGTCTTCTTTAAGTTTTACCAAGCTCAAAACAAAGGGCACATGCTAATTAAGTATGTGGCAGGGTAATTCATGTGTTAAGGATCACTATGACAGGGTAAAACGTCACCCAAGCAATCTCATTGGCCAATACCCACAAAGGGAATCACACGTGGATTGTGAAGAAACACACAAAGATGCAAGATTTTACACTAAAGCCTGCATAAAACAAGCACAAGGGTGATTAACATCACTATCTAAGCCACGCTGGCAATCCGTGTAAGCTATAATTTGATCCAACGCCCTAAGTGATGAACCAAGTATTGAAGAATGTACGGACAAAAGATTGAGAAAAAACGTTGAACTGAATTTAGACCTAGAAGCTTCAGCAACAGGCTATAAATAGCCCATCTCATACACACAAGAGAGGATCTTTTTTTCCTGTAATTTTTCTTTCAAAAAAATTAGTTTATGAAGTTTTTTTAGTTAAATAGTAATTTCTTTCAAGCATTTGTAATTCATCTATTAAATCAAGTTGTAATCCGTTTCACAAGTATTAATAAAATTCGCATTTAGTTTATAAGCTGTTTTTCACTTATAAAGCTCTATTCTCATTCAATATTGATGTTACTGTCCATTGGCTTTGATAAGCTCTCTACAAGTCTCTCTAATTCTCTAAGTTAAGAATGATCTTAAATAACCTTTAACATACTTAAATATATAAAGATCAGTAACTAAAACTTGGATTATTGGGCACTTTTGAGCTTTTTGGAAGGAAGCAATCATGTAGAGAGCTTCCAAGGACTTTTACTAGCTTATCATTGATAAGCTAGAGCTGTTGATAAGCTCCTTGAGTACATTAATCCGTTGTTAGACTAAGATATTGTAAGTTCTCTCTTTATTTTTCCTGTTTTTAAATACTTAGTGTATTTTTGCTTATTTGCTTAAAGTTGCTTATTTGAGTTTACATCTATTGCATTATGTTTATTGATCATACTTTGCTATCTGTTTTCTAGTCTAGTAGATTAGATCTTTGTTTTTCTCATATTGTCTATAAATCATAAAATCCAAAAAATAAATTAGCTAGCTTTATAGATCTTTGATTCTAGCTTAATTGATTGTTGATTTATGTTTATTAAGCTTGTTATAAGCTATTAGATATCTGGTACTTAGGTTTTATTAACTAGATTTTAAAAGTTCAAGCTAAAATGAAATATGTCAATGTTAAAGGAGTGTTTGGTTTGGAGTGTTTTGACCATCTAAAGTCAAAATAATTTGGTAAATGATCTTTGGTCAGTTTGAATTTCATATTTGATTAAGTTTTGAATAGGTTTGCTAGATTAGTTTGAACTCCAAAATAATTTTGAGGTGCAATTTGATCTACCTTACACCAGGGGATTAATTTGAGTTAAGTTAGAAAGAGTTTTTAAGATCCAAGCTTCATTGAGCTTGGATCTTGTTTGAGTAGTGTTTAAACACACTCATTGAGAGTGTCTAGTGCAGGAGTGACCCTTAAGGTCTCCTTGAAATTGGTTTTTGCTTATTGCCAGTGCATCAGAGTGTTACACTGCGTCTTAAACTGCAGTGCTTTTTACTGGATAAATTTTAGCTAGCTTAATAGATTTAGCTTCAAAACCACCAAGTCAACTTTTAGATTACACACAGATTTAGTTAGATTAAAACATGCCTTTAGATTTCTAGCTTATTTTCTAAGGTACATTTGCTTTTTAAAGTTCATCAAATCTCTACTAAAACAACAAAACTTAAAACAGTAGCTTTAAGAACTTAGTTTTTAAATTAGATTTTTATGCTTATAGGATTTAATTTATGCAATAATTAATAGCTTATATGGGTTTGTCTAGTTTTCAATAGCTCAGCTGAAATAGCTTATTGTGCTTTTTAGCTTTATTTATTTTTAAGCTCTTTTACATTTCACCTACGTTATCAGAAGTGCTTCAACTATTTAAGCAAGAGGATTTAGTTAGCTTTAAGAGTTTTTAGTCCTAAGTACTTATCAAAACTACTTTTACATATCCTAAAGCTTCAGAAAAGCTTTTTGTTTGAAGAATGAGCCTAAAAATGAATTGTGTGCAATCAATTAAGTGAAACATAACTTTTAGCGCTCAAGAAGCTATATTCCTTTAAACAAAGCTATTGTCACAAGCTCATTTTAATAGCCTCTAGTTGTTTCTAACTCTTTTGAAAAGCATTTTCCTAAGTAGGAATTTAGCAAAGTTTATAGAAAAAACACTGTTTTTACTTTATATGGTGCTTATTTGCTAGCTTATTTTTAAGCTCAAAGTAGCTATTAGGGCCTGTTTGGTTTTTAGTCTTGCATAGGTGCTTATTTAGTTTTCTAGCTTATTTAGTTGCTTATTTTTAGTTCTATTTAGCTCATTAGCTTAGGTTTAGCTTAATCTAGCTTATTTAGTCTTAAATTTTAGCTTAATAAGGTTTCTAGCTTATTTTGTTTAAGAAAACGATAATAAAATAAGTAGCTAAGTACTTTCAGTCGTATTATATGCTTTTTAAAATCTTATTTTAGACGCGACTTATCTTCACAACACCAAGTTTCCATTATTAAAATGCTTATTTATCACAGCGCGCACTTCACAACAACCTTTGTTCTTTAAGTTTTAAAAATAAAAAAAAGATGAAGTGGAAAACGGGGGTTGAGCAAGCTCGAACCCACCGAACCTCAACACTCAACCTTTTATAACACACACACACACCACTCACTACCACTGCACCCTTGGGTCTTTTCCATACACTCCTCACAAAACAATTTATCTTTTATACTCTTTAGCCTTATAAGTCATATAACTTGTTTCAGCTTATTTCCGCTGCTAATTTAGATAAGCTGTGCTATAAGTTTATTTTTCCCTAGGATTTAGATTAGTAAATAAGCTAATTTCTGTAAATTCTCTTTCTAGAATTTTTATAGTTTCCTTTTAGAATATTTTAAACATTTATTTTCATTAAAAACTTTAAAAAATCATAAAAAATAGAAAAATAATCAAAAAAAATATAAATCTTTTTTAGAAAATTTTCTTTTGTCATAAAGTTCATAGGAAAATTAGTTTTGTTTTCATAGAGTCTAATTTGCAAAATTTCGATTTTTAAAGAACGGGATTCGTGCCCGTTCTCGTTTTTCATGTTTTAACGCTCATTTTAACTCCGTTTTTATTCTGGTTTTCTTTAAACTTACTTTTTAGTCAAATAGAGTCCATTTAAAAATAAAAATTGCAAGTAGGTTAAGTTTTTAGCTCTACACTTAAGTTTTTTTTGACCTCCGTTTAAGGGTCCCGTTTTGCGTTTTTAGTTAAATTTTGGTTTCCCGTTATTTGTCTTTATACTTAATTGTTAGAATTTGTTAATTTCAATTTTTAAAAGTAGATAATCAAATCAAACTTTGGCTTCAATTCAAATCATTGTCCGAACATCTAACGTGGTTTCAATTTCACAAGTCGTTGGGGATAACGACCCGGGAATCATACTTCCCGGTTTATATACGTATTATATTATATATATTTGTGAAGATTTTTCTTTTTACCTTTGTCCTCAAGGGTAATCTGGTAATTTTCCATCATATATTATATATTTTATATTTTACGTGTATAGATTTTAACGAATAACTCGCACTCCTATCTAAATATTTAATGCTAAGGGTTCGCTTAATGGGCGTGGGCCAAACGACTACACGTATTGGTCATCATGTAGTCAATCGTGCGTGCCAAGGTCTTTGAGATCATATATATCTTTGACTGCTCTCAACCTCATATCAATATTAGACAGGTTCACAAGGATCAAAAAGCGCACAACATAAATTGAAGGATACAACAGGACAACGAGACAATAAAATAATTATCAAATAATTAATAAATTAAATACCAAGAACAAATAATAAAGCTTAACTAATAACATATCTTCAACAAATTAAATCGCTAGATTCTATAAATCAAAATAATAATTAAATTAAATTGACCATAATAAACTGAAATATGAATACAAGTTGTGCCAATTTATTGCTCTTGATCCCTTTTGGTTTTTCTTTTTGTTTGCGGCAAAACACCACTCGAACCAATGATATCAGAATTATAAAAACAATAAAAAAACCAGGATTGCCCGGTTATAGAATTTAATGCTATACGCCTGGCCCGACCCGATCCGAAACTCACGGGTTAAACATTTAATGTTACCCGTCTCTATGCTTTCTCCATACACGTGTTGTTCATCCCACCTCAACTCACAAGAATGAGTCATCACTCTACACACACAAACAAAATATTCTCAAAATCAAACCCACAAACCAGAAACGATTGATTTCCACAAACCAGAACCAAAAAAAGCAGCAACGATTGGATTCCATGCCAAAATCAAGTCAATTATGTAAGTTTATTAACCCTAATTAAATTATCAATTTTGAGTAAAAACTTGGTGGTGATTTTGGTTGACTGTTTAGTGGCAGAGGTTTTGTTATTAAAAATTGTGTTGGTTTTGTTTCAACGGCTTTGAAATAGGGTCATGATTGTTGGTTTCGCTTACAAGTGGTTAAAGATTGAAGGTACGTTTTATTAGAGGTATTAGCAGTTTTTTTTGTTTCAAATTTTTCCATTTGGAACTTTTCATGCCGCATGTGTTCGTGTATTGAAGATTGTGTTTGTAATAGTTCAGTTAAATTATATTTGTGTGTTTGATGCGGGTTTGCTTTTTTGTGATGATTAAGATTTTAGAGTATGCATTTAATGTGTTTGATGAAATGTTGCTGAGAATTTACAGGTTATTTATACCAGTTTACCCAAAATTGTATAAATTAAACCAAATTAATCTATTTCATACAAATAGGTATTTATCAAGTGACTTATAGTCTAATTAACTAATACGGAATATATGAACTTGAAAACATGTTTTGGTTTTAAACATGGTTCAGTACTTATTATTTTTTTTCATTAGTCATTAAGGCCTAATATAGAAGATGAGTCTTCCTGATCTTAAACTGAAACCTTAAATGTGTTTGTATAGATTTTCCAGTTTTGTATTTGCATTTCCACTTAAGATGACACTTGACTGCCATTTCTTCCTTCGTTTTATCCGATCATGATTCGCCCCATATGCAAAGCACTCATAATAAGGAGCAACAGATCACCTTAGGGTCGATTTGAAGTTTGGTTCCTTTGTGTTTTTAAACTGATTGATTTGTTTTCATAAGGCAAATAAGCTTTGTAATGGGGTTTCTTTGTACTCTAAAATCTGTTTTAACACTAATTCATAAAATGTTGGTAAAGAGAGCGTGCGACACTCTGAACATATTAGTTTCTACAATTAAGTCTCTCACTTACTATCGGCACAATGTCATAGCATCATATTAAGTCGCTCCCATCGCTTCTACCATTGCTCATTTATTTGTTATAGACACTGGTGAGGGTGCTGAAACAAGTGGCATGAGCTCATCTGTGTGGATTTTGAGGAAAACCTTGTCTGCCACGTCAGAATCTGGAGTACACGCGGCCAGAACTAGATGCCGCTTTAGTGGTAAGGTTTATTATATCTTATAATTATTGTTTATAGTAACAAATCGTGTATTGTTTCTACATATTGGATTGATACTTATAGGTGCTATTTTGTTGTGCGTTCACTGCCTAAATTAAGTGTGTTTGGTTCAGGCTGCTACATAATTTAGGTATGTGTGGAGCAGACCAGTTCAATGAAGAGACCAGGGCAGAGTCAAAATGTATACGTAGAAATGAGGGGTGTCGAGCAGTAGCACCTGCACATCGAGAACAAGATCAATGCACAGATGCCGAGCCCAGTGAATCTGACTCTGATAGTAGCTAGCTTGAAACTGAAGATGTTTCTGAGGCTTCTGAAGAAACTCCAGATGAAGCTGACGAAGATAACAAAGAAAACACGAACTGTATTAGCAAAGAGGGGTCAGTTTTGAAGTTTTAATCACAAAATGGGATTTTGTTAATTCCATTTGACTTCATAGCCTTTTGTTCCATGTTGTGAATTCAATTTTTCTTTTGATTGGCATATTTTATTGCTATGGTCCAGGGAGGATTGGTGACTAATTACTTATATTTTAACTCGATGAACTACTTGATGCTTTTTGTGGTAAGATTTTAAGAAACCTTGATCCAAACAATTTTCAGTTAAATGTTGAATTTTTCCAACATATTCACCTCTTAGGTTCATTATCATGACTTAAAAAAATTCAACACAACCTTTGTATTTATAATAACAAAAGTCATTACAAACTTATATGAATGTGAATATGCAGTTGCTCGGGAACCGACTCATTGAGTCAGTACGAGAAAGAACTCAAGCTTATGGCAGTTATACGAAAACATGATCATATGATCAAATGGAGACTACCTTGGTGAATCAAGTACCTTTGGATCGTGGGTTAAAGGAGCTGAAAGTTCAGATAGTTTCAAGCATGGGAAACATCGGTATATGTTGTTGTTATGCCATTTCTTAAACTCATCCGGCATCAGCTCTGTGGGGTAAGTAACTAACTGAAAAATTTCCTTATTTGTGTTACATATATTGATTGTTAACGTATGTAGAAATGAGGGTGTTTGGAACCAGAAACTGTAGAAATAAAGTGAGTTACGATCCGCCAGATGCCTCAATAAGTTTTGCTTAGCAGCAACAAGGTGTGTTTGCATTACGCTGCTGCAGAAATACGATGTATTCTAATTAGGATGCTGCAGAAATACAATGTATTTTAATTGCTGCAGCAATAAGTTGTGTCTAGATTAGACTACTGTAGCAATAAGGTGTGTTTGAATCAGGCTACTGCAACAATAGGGAGTGCTATTTCTACTAATTTCTAGCTCAACTTCTTATTATCATTTATGTTTTGAGAGAATAATAAACGATGACATGTTATATCGTATTCATTATCATATTTTATTTATTAAGTTAAGCTGATGTACACACATCTTCAATACATGTTTATGCTTATATCTTCTGCAATTTAGATTTAAAATTGGTTATATGGAGAGGATTAAGGTCATGCGTGTCACTTTTTGGTCATATGACGTAATGATTTTTCTTTGTTTGACACGTGAATTTATTTGAGTGGACCGAAAGCTGCAACAATGTACTATTTGATTTGCATCGACATATGCAACAGATGTTTTAAGTATATTGTGTAGCATATTATTTGTTGCATTAGATTCACAACACACATACTAACGCTTTGTTAATGCTGGGCTGTTTATATAGCAAGTTTAGATCCACCCGAACCCCTAGGCAAAGTTATCGTCTAATTGCGTCATTCATCATTCAGGTGGTCTCATCATTAGGAGGTCGTAAGCCCTTGACTCATCGAGGTATCTCTAGAGTGAATCGACTTTTTAAGTCAAATGGGTCATTTATGTGACCCAATATCATAAATGTGTTACAGGGTGTTTGAGAATGCTTATTTAAAGATTGTACATTTATAAGTATAAACAAATAAGAAGACATAATCTCTTACGCTCTTAAATAAGCAATCTCAAATAGTGCCTATATAGTAATCTATCAGGGACAATAATAAGATTAATGTATGCAAAAAAAATTGTAATCCCTCAACACCTATTATGTTACACGCTAACGAAAATTCATACAATAGTACGATGATTTGGTTTTAGTATGCCTTTTTGTATAAGGGCTCGTTCTACTGGATGAACACACTTTTTGGCAGATCCTGTCCCATTTGTAAATTTTTTGTATATTAGTCATTTGACCCATAAGATACAGAATGTAAAGATGACCCATGTATAAGTACAATGTAAGTTTTTTGTTAACTTAATATTATTGTTCAATCATTATACTTTATGGGATTTCAAAGCCTTCTGGAGTATTATAGCATAAGTATAAAGTCATCATCTGTTTTATGTAATCCTAAGGGGTCTTAAATAATTTGCTTATTATTTTCCACTTCTGTTGCATACATTATGATGGTATTTAGCTAACACGCTATACTTTCTATCTTTACAGTAACACCACCACATGATGTGATAGAGGAAATGGCAACAACCATTGTCACAACCATTGTCACAACCATTGATGAACACGGGGCTCAAATGGCAACTTTAGAAGCAGCAACGCCTTCCCAAGCGAGCAAAAACCAGCGGAAACAACACCGATGCCAAGAAAAAGATCTCTCCTACCACAACCGTCACCGGAAGTCAATAAAAAGAAAAGAGATTAAACTGTTATCTTGAAACAAGCCCATATGCAGCATAAAGTACTGCAAGTAGCAGACACATAGAAATGTGCAACTTTTTTTACGCAGCCAACTAAACTCAAATGTTGCAACATATCTACGTGTTAGCCTTAATTTTATATAAGTCGAACAAGAATGTTATCGGTCTTATTAGTCGTAATTAGTCTTGTTAAGTAATAGGCTAGTCGGGTTCAACGGGCTTGGTTTGTAATCTAATATTGTCCGTGTTGCGGGCTCAAAGCCCAAGTTTAGCCAAGCCCAGCCCAAGTAGAAAAGCCCACAAGCCACTTATGGCTCAAGGGTATAAATAGAACCCTCTCCACACATGGAGAGGGTGTTGGTTACCATTTCATCACTTGTGTGTGTGTGTAATCTTCCACCTCTTTATTTCTCTCTAATAATCTTTCACTTTCCTTATCTCTTTTCTATCTTTATTTTGCTTATTGGTATAGCTTATTATTGTGAAATGGATTAAGCTTTTGGGATAACATTTGGTATCATTCGCCACGGGTGGGTTTAGTTTTTGTTAGTTTTAGTGGTTGTTTCGTGTTAATTTTTTTTTGATTGTTTGTTTCGTGTTTTTGTAAGCAAAGTGGTTCGATTTAGTGGTTGTAATTTTTCTTGTAATCGTGGTTATTTCGTGCGTGGCTAAGAAATCGCAAGGACGAAAAGATCGTGTTGTTAGTGCCTCAATCGAACGAGGGTCTTTCAGTTTTGGATCGAACTAGATCCTACTTCAAGGACCGAACGAGCACCATCTTTGTTTGATCGAACTAGTGACATTTCTCGTGATCGAACGAGTGGTTTTTTCTGTCTTGATCGAACGAGCATCTTCTTCAAGGATCGAAC
>BQNB010087784.1:0-27829 GCA_026074375.1 Tanacetum coccineum | reverse complement strand
CAAGCCAAGTGATAACAAAGCGCTAGGACACATCCCTAACCCATCACAAAGGCAAACAAAAACCAATGGCATTGGACAATCCCCAAGCTCAAATTACATTTTTGATGATGACAAAATATAAACTCATTTTGTATAAAATTAAAGATTTTAAATTATTAATGAGTTTTGTTCCATTTCTCCCCTTTTTTGTCGAATTCAAAAAGGATGATCGTCGAGTAGTTGTAGGAAGAAAGAAATCGACGATATCAAGACTCCCCTTGATGTATGTTCCCCCTCGTTCGGGGCACCAAGGGATCGATCTTACGAAAATTAATTGCTACAAAACAAGGTTAGAGGTACAAGTGCAAGACAAATATCTTTTAAGCATAGCAATACATGCAATTCAACTACAAGATAACTTCATTCAACACATAATAGATCAATACCGTAGTGGTATGATCATTACAAGATAAAATAAAAACATGGTAAGGCATAAACTAGACTAATAGATCCTTGAAGTCTAGGAGATGCCACAAGCAAAAGGTGGGATGTTTATTATTGAGATGAATTTAGGATTTTAAGGATAGTTAATTATGGTGAGGAGGTTGTTATTGAAGAGGGAAATAGAGTGGAAGGACCAATGATGATGGATTTGATACGATTAAGATCATCTCTTAGTATATCAAATAGATCTCGGGTTTGCAAGCAACAATGGCACAATCCCGAATGAAAGTTTACTTGATCTAAAGTATGTGGAGGGATACATAGGGACGTAGGAGGTGAGGGATTAGTGGCATCAATTGCTTGTTGTAAGTTAATCTCAAGGAGATTAGACAAGTGATAGAGTCCATGTGCTATTTGGTTTTGAGATAGATTGTGTGGAGGCGAGAGAGATGGTGAAGAATTGGTAGTTATAGGAGAGGTAGGCGCATTTCGATTAGGTGGAGGAGATGGTGGTGATGGTGGAAGATTGTGACTTTGTCTCCAAGGTTCAAGAATGGCCCTTCGGTGTTTTCTAGAGTAGTCATGAAGGGATTTGCTAGATGATGACATTTAGATTTGAAGGAGAAGTTGAAGATTTAGAAGAGAAGTAGTGATTGAGATGGAGAAGAATGATGTTTCATATATAGAGGAATTTTGGGAAAAACATGGTGTTTGGAAGATAAAGATTCTAAGAGGTGTTTGGTTTATTAAGGAAAAGATAGCTAGACCTAAAGGAAGTAGGGTAAAAGTTGCAGAAAGAGAGGGGACATGAGAATTTCGTGGTTCTCCTGATGGCGGTCCCATAAACCTTAGGCGGTCCCATATATATTAGGGGGCCGCCCTTATTTTTGGGGGCCGTTCTCTGGAGGATCGCGATTTTTTTTCAGAAGTTAATCGTTTTTCAGAATAATCTAAGAGGGTTGAAAGGGTGATTGTGGCATTTCCATTTCTTCAAGAGCCACATAATCTAGCTAAGAGAGAAGAAAATCATGCAATGGGACCAAGTAGAGGCATATAAATGACTGAAAGGTCCTTTGAAGTGTCTATTTAGCAAGCATGATAAGTGACTAGACAAGTTATACACGTACTAGATATAAACCAAAAATAGAGGTTAAGAAAGTATTACATAGTAATAATAGTACGTATGTCTAGCAATAATACCTAATAAATATCTTAACCATTATCCGAATCATCACTTGAAGCTTCTTCAGAGGATATGTGGATAATTGCTCGAAGATGAGTAGGATGAACCCAAGGTTTCATGGATGGCCAGTATGATATGTATTTTGATTTTTGTATATGAGGATTAATTTTAATGAGGTGATCATATAGACGATTTAGAATCATTCCATATGGCATTGGAGAGTTTGGTTGATTTTTTAATGTTCTCAACGCGTTTGGTTAGAAAATAAGCAAGGTTAAAAGGAGTATTGTTAAAATGCAATTCTATCACTTTGACATGATGATGCAGTGAAGGAAAATTAGAGTTGTTTTGTGTACAAAGGCATTATCTTGAATGATTTCATTCCAGATCTCATATTCTGACGAGTTCTTCTTGTGAGAAAATGGGTTTTGTACATTGTTGTGATTGATTGAATTAATTTCTTTTGAGTTAGAATGTTGTGTTGGGATATTGTGTGTTTGACTCTTGATTAATTCTCAAGGAGTCGAGAGATGAATCTTCAGAGTAAGAACATTCTCCTTCACTTGGAATGGAGAGAATCGAGGCAAATGACTCGAGTGAAAATTTAAACGTTCTTTTTAATGCCCAGAATGTTAAAAAGATATTTTGATCATTGTATCTGGTATTTTCTATTGAGGAGTAGAATTCAATTAGAAATCTTGGACAAATCCTTTCGTGGAGTTCATATATTTTCAAAAGTTTGATAATATGAAAAGGGGTTTGAATATTATCATATTTAGCAGATTCAGAAGATACAAGATGACCTTCATGAATTGACCTGCATTCTAGGTTTTGAATGATGGGTTTTAAGATATTAGGAATATAGTTTTCATTTGAGATTGTTAGAACGTATGATTTAGTATACCGTAGTTCATCTTCCAAAGTCATTTCGCCTAGAAATGAAAATGATAATTTTAGTGAGGTTCCTTCATTTAAAGATATGTCTAGTGTGTGCCTAAATGTGACAAATGTGGAGTAACGGTTAACTCGACCTAAAAATGAAATCCTAAGAGTTAACCCAAACGCTCCTTAATTTGATTTTGCTCATCCAAACATGTCGAAAAATACATATGAATTATGTATCTCGACTTTTGTTCATGAGATCATTATGCATGTGGTTGAAAACGTTTTTAGTTTGTATTAACAATGCATAACACCAGTTTTATTATGTTCCTAACGTGAGTGATTTGAAAATAAAATTGGGGTTTTGGTTCAAAATCAAATTTTTGACAAGCTCACTAATGTATGCAAATCCTATGTCTACGGGAAGCATATTAGTTGTACATTGTATCCTAGTAGTCCTAATTGTACCAATTTGAAAGAAAAATGAAAAATCCCCAATTTCAATTTTTGTGTTCATCATGAACTCTAGACTCAAATTAAAAGAAAATAGATGAAATGACTTACAATTGATGATCTTTAAGATGTTGTGAGTGATTATAGGTGTTGATTTGATCTTCAATTATAGTTTTAGTTGTTGATTTTAAGTTTTTGAGGTGTTATGTCCGTGTTCGTTGCTGCAGATATGAAAGGGGGTGTTTGTTTTTGTGTTTTGAATTTTTCTTGATTAAGTGTTCAAATTTAGTGTCTGTTGATGGCGGTCCCATATCGCCTGTGGTCCCAGATATATTGGGGGGCCACCTAGGGTATGGGGCTGCCCTCAGTGAGGGGGTTTGGAGTCAATTTTTGACGAAAATTTTACAAATAGGAGTGACATTTTAATTTGCATTTCGCGAATTAAAAATGCTTAAGGTACTTCGGATGAAGTATTTAAGTTGTCAATGTATTTATGTTTGTCACGGAAACAGGAACTAGAATTGAGTCCAAAAGAAGGGGGATAGCGGTACTATTGCGATTTTTGTGGAATGTGTTCCATCCATTCATAATCAAGCCGTAGATTAGTTAAAAAGATTCTTGTTTAAGGGAGTTTCGTTAAGAATGTCGGCAGATGTTGTCGACGCGTATGGATCTTGTTTTCGATTGAGATGTGTATTTTCTGGACCTATTATTCACAAAAGAATGTGGTGACGGAAAATTTTGATGTGTTTGGTTCGAGAATGTCGCACCGGGTTTTTGCTAAGTTCTCTTGCATAATAGCGCCTTTATTGTCGAACTTGATTTGGACGTCGTCGGAAGTCGTTACGTCGTAGGCGATAAGAGTCTTGTTTCTTCCATAAGTGATTGGTTGACATCCATTTTTGGCGACTTTAGTATTAGGTACTTCGGTACATGGATAGTGACGTTTGGCATAGGTAGAGTTGTCTTGTGGAGAGAGTTTTGGGTTTGTTGTTTTGTCCTACTGAAATAAACATATATCACTTTAAAAACGTTATCGGTCTAGTGATTATGCATCTTAAATGCGATCTGATATTGAGTCTCAAAGGAACACTTCAGGAAACACCGCAACTGTACACTCCAAAAAGGTTAATCACAAGAGGCTATGATTGGTTTGTTTCTTCAAAGAACCAACTGACTGTATCTAAATTAACATACCTACGAAACGTACAAATACCGCTAGCTGCTCTTTTTGATCCAACATAATCCTCACGAAATGATCAGAGTAGGCACTTACACTACTATTTCTATGCAGCCGGTCCCTTAGGATACCATAAATCCTAAGTGAGTAGTGCCATTTAATGTATCACGAAGATAAGTTTAAACCGCTTGCAAGGTGAGAGGTTTTTGAGAGGCCTCTTGGAAAGCGCGGCACCAAAGGCTGGACCACTAATCAGGATATCGGGCACCTATTGTGCGCGTTTAGGTATAATAAACTACCTATGATGCCTCGATATCTTAGGTACTAATATACCGGAATCACATCTTTCGTCATTTGTAAGTTTGGGATCGAGCAGGACACTGTGGGTGTGGGTTTTCATTGGTTTAGATTCTTCTAAGCCAAATTTCTTAAGCATTTCTTTAATATATTTAGATTGATTAAAGAAAATTCCATCTTCCATTTGTTTTATTTGTAGTCCAAGGAAGAAGTTAAGTTCGCCCATCATGCTCATCTCGAACTCGTCATGCATGATTTTGGCAAATTCATCACACATGTCTTGACAAGTCGAAAACCTGCAATGATAATGGTTGTCATCGAATTATATATTGACTACGATGATGAAGTTTGTCACTTTTCTTCTTAGTAAAAAGAGTGTTATCTACCATTCCTATTTTATATTCATGTTTAATAAGGCGATAAGCTTTTTTTAATGTATCTATAATTCCCAAGGCGTTTGGGTTGCTTGTTTAAGACCATATAAAGCTTTCTTTAGTTTATAAACATGATCCGGTTTTTCAAAGTCAATGAATCTTGAGGTATACGTTGCCCGTATACCTCCTCATTGATAAAAAAAACCGTTCTGGAATGACTTTTTACTCCATTTGAGAATAGTTTAAGTCATAAAGCAATACTCAGCATACGTATTGTAAAATCCAGAAGTCTAGACTCAACTGGGTATGAATTACATTTGATTGATTTAAGCACAGCGGAATATGAAAATAAAGAATACAATCAACATTTAATAGTTTTCTTTATTCATACATTTTAAAGTATCTAACTAGCTAACTACTAAAATACGTTTTTATAAGCGTCTAGAGCTCCTCTATTGGAGAAGTTATGCTATTCCGATGGATGCTGTAACCTAGACGCCTACTCCTTTATATAGTAGAGGGAAGGTTTCCAAGTAACCCTAGCATTATCTAATTAAAGCTAATACTATTACATATTAGGTCCTCATTGTTTCTTCTTTCTTCATTTCTGCTTGTGGGTTTTGTAATCATCAAATCTGTAATTCCCAACAATCTTCCCTATTTGATATTACAAAACAATTTGCATGAAGAAACAATGCTAAAACATGTCATCACAATAATAAGCTGCACATCATGAATCTTCTTCCCTTTTTTGTAATCATCTAATAGGGGTCTTGTGCAACTCGTAAACGCTTCCCCTCAAGTGATGCATGTAGAGGGTAAGTATATGAACAATAAGCTTCCCCTTAAAAGTATACTAACCATTCATGATATCACGCGACTTTAATTGGCTTGATATAGTATGGTATCAATGAAACATCCATGGGCAATAATAACATCTCCTCTCTCATGGTAAATGTTGACTCAGCCTGGCGATATACCTCATCCTTTGTTGCATCTCACAAAAAGGGTGAACTTGTTACATATAATTCGATTAAAAAATAATTGGCTCAAACGTCTTTACAATATCTCTTATTTGATTTAGTCACTCTTCAACCACTTTGCGAAAGTCTAAAGGCTACATGTTTCACCCTTGTCAATTACATCCTCTCGTTCTCTATGGTTCACTCTCACATCTTGGCCTACTGCCTACTACAACCATAACCGCCAAACCATTGATCCCCATCTCAGATCAAATCACTGAACACAATAATTGCATATCACGGTCCCTTTTGTAAAAACACGGGGGTAGTAGTTGTATTATACCAGATGAACACAGTCTCGAAAATTTGTAACTATCAGCTCCAGTTAGAGTTCTCTGTTCAGCTTGCATACTCAGACACCCGAAGATATCCAAGTGCTCTGTACTGTATATCGCCGATCTGATGTGACAATAAACACTCCTCATGGGTGTGGTCCTGGACCAAACACAGAGCATTATTTTATGTTTGTGTAATAATAAAACACGTGCCTTCCAGTGGTACTCAAACCTGAATCCCAAAGCTCTACACTAATGAAATGTGTAGAACCATCACCGGCCGAAAGCATCACATACGTCCCATAGATCCTAAAACGGGTTCGTCTATGGCCTATGTGATATGTGTTGGATTCCGACTATCCCAGATCAAAAGCTCTGAATGCTGCAGCTCAGCATCCACCATACAAGAATCTCCCTGTTCCTCTGCTAGAACTGTCAGAGACGTATTAACTCGCATCAAGGACAAGGACCGATTTAAGCGGACAGTAGAAACTTATAGCACCAAGCAGAAAAGAAACATTTATAAGCGACCAGTGATAAAAGTGAATCCAGTAGGCAACACAATATAGTACAGCCAGCAAGAACCAATGTGACCAAGTAGGATATTACCGAGTGATGGTGGAACCAGAAACCAAATGGATATGCTGTCTACTCATGGATACTGTCAGATTCAGTCTAACCATTCAAATTCCAGAGTCGCACTGAAAACTCAAGATCATGCCCCACAATAGCCACATACGTCCACCTAATGTGCTTTATCAAGATCGTGCTATAATTAATACCAAGCCGTATCAGAATCTCTACCTGCCAGTATCGCTCACACATGGATATTGACTTTCAGATATATAATTGTCTAACCATGTCTTGTCAATTCGATCTAAGACTCTCTGTGTGTCAGTGTAGATGGTGAACTCCTATAAGTCACCCACCATAACCACTAATAAATGTTTTAGCTCCTTTCTAGCTAATTCTATAAATCTTCATGGTTACCAAACCAAACTCCCGCCCTCCCCCCACCGCTCTCAGGACTACTCTCCACACCACATAAACTACAACATCTACAAGTCCTCACCACTCAACTTATACTGTATATCCAATACATGTGTGTGTGTGATCATAATCACCTCCACTCCTCTATCACCCTTCAGATAGCGCGCTGTCGACAGAAAATCCCTCTCTACCCTCTAAATACAACTCAAATGCTCATTATCCTCCCTCGCACTAACCCAACCTGCAGACACACATACCAATGATCTACCATCATACGTACCCAGTATCTAAACAGACAAGGATGTTGAGTCCCAATCCCTATCCCTCTCGCTACTCACAATAGCAATCAAACCACATCTGAGATCTCTACCAGTGAAGACATACAGTAGTCTAAATCTGCTTCACCTCACATGTGTTGGATAGTTCCTACTCTCATGACTCTATAGAACAGGCACTTCTCAAATATGTACTCACATCAGAAAATGCCTAAACCAATCACTCCACACACCCTCTCTTGTCAACTCCTTGTTTTCATGATTTAGGAATCCCCCAGATGAGCTGTCTCTCTCGATTGAGTGCTTCACAACCTAGTGTTCTGAAAGTATGAGCTACTGTACATCAGCCGCTACGTCCAGTGACCAACCTCCTATGCTCCCTCCACCCCCCCCCTGGTCATATAACTGTCGCATCCCGCTGTTGCAACACCAGGTTAGATCATAACTCCTCATCATCTGCATCATGTCTTTACTCAATCGACTCACTCGATTCTTCATAGTAAAGTCCATCGCATGTGTTGTGCCATCATGACATGAGATTCCGAGCGTACAGTATATTGCTCGCTCAGAGTAACGCGTAGTGTAGTAGCTGGTAACATACTTTTTTTTAAGTATCCAGACGACGCCTTAAAAGTGTCACAAAATCGTCGCAAAATCTGTCACAAAACAGCATCTCCTTTCTCCCATATGCTTTAGCAACACATGATTTGTCACTGTTCTGTCGCTAATCAGTCACATAGCTGTTGCAAAACTGTCATAGATCTGTCCCATATCCATCAGCGACACCTTTTCTGTAGCAAAGTTGTCGCTAATTCATGGATCCTGCGTTTCGAACAAGAATGAAGCATAAATACCATCATGATCACGTCACAGATCAGATCATCAATTTAGAAGCCTTCATGTGTCATTACTGCTGCTGCCTTTAAACAAATTAGGGTTTGCATAAAAACCCTAATTGCCCAATACGCCTTTTTATTAAAAATAACAGAAAAATAATTTTACATGAAAACCTTATCAACCCTAGATCAAGAGCCACGAGGCTCTGATACCAATTGTAAAATCCAAGAATCTGGACTCAACTAGGGTATGAATAACATTGATTGATTAAGCACAGCGGAATATGAAATAAGAATACAATCAACATTACTAATAAGGTTTTCTTTATTCAAACATGATAAAGAAACTAACTAGCTAACTACTAAACACGCTTTCTAAGCGTCTAGACTCTCATTGGAGAAGTCTGCTATGAAATGGATGCCTGTAACCTAGACGCCTACCCTCTTTATATAGTAGAGGGAGGTTACAAGAAACCCTAGCTTACTAATAAAGCTAACTAACTATTACATATTAGGTCCTCATTATTTCTTCTTTCTTCATTTCTGCTTGTGGGTTTTGTAATCATCAAATCTGTAATTCCCAACACTTATAGTATCCTAATTGACTTAAGTCTAGCAACTGGGGCATAAGTTTCATCATAATTGATGCCCTCTTGTTGATTATAGCCTTGAGCAACTAACCTAGCCTTATTTCGAGAAACAATACCTTTCTCGTCTAACTTATTTCTAAACACCCACTTAGTTCCTATAATTGTCATATTACTAGGTTGTGGAACTAACTCCCAAACGTCGTTAGCAATGAATTGATTTAATTCTTCTTGCATAGCGACTATCCAACTATCACCCGTTAAGGCTTCATTCACATTCTTAGGTTCTGTAGTTGATATAAAACAAAAGAAGTTACTTTGGTTTTGGGCTTGTGATCTAAGGGTTCTTTAGTTAAGGTTTCCTATGACATTTTCTAATGGATTGTTCCTTGATTCCTTAATATTGACTATTTCGTCAATCTCTAAAGTTTCATCCACAATGTCATTTTCTAGGTTTTTTTTGGTAACCTTAATTGCTTCTTGTTCATCTAAGTTATCATCTACCAAGGGTGATGTCTTAGAGGGTGGAGGAGTTTCATCGAATGTCACGTTAAGTGATTCTTTGACTTTCCTAGTGTGTTTATTTGGGATGATGTAGGCTTTACTATTTTGAGAGTAACCTAAAAAGATACCTTCGTATGACTTTGGGTCAAATTTTGTAAGGTAGTCTTTTGTGTTTAAAATGAAGCACTTGCTTCCAAACACTCTAAAGTAATCTAAAGTAGGTTTCCTACCTCTTAAAAGTTTGTAGGGTGTTTTTCCTAAGATGGCTCTAATTAGGATTCGGTTGAGAATGTATGTTGAAGTGTCTACTGCATTACACCAAAACTTTTGTGGTAACGATTGCTCATTCAACATAGTCCTACTCATTTCTTGAAGTGTCTTATTTTTCCTTTCAACCACACCATTTGATTGAGGAGTGTGTGGAGCCGAGAAGTTATGTGTAATTCCATTGGCATTACAAAACTCTCCAAATTGCACCTCATTATCAAATTCCCTACCGTGGTCGGTTCTTATTGACACTATTGTACATCCTAATTGGTTTTGAATTTTCTTACTAAATATTTCGAATTGATCAAAAGCTTCGGTTTTGTCCTTAAGGAATCTAGTCCAAGTATACCTAGAATAGTCATCTACTATGACTAAGGTGTAGCAGTGTCCTCCGTAACTATGTACGGCGGATAGACCGAAGAGATCCATATGAAGGAGTTATAAGCATCTAGTCGTTGAGACTATATTCTTAGCCTTATAACTAGCATGAGCTTGCTTTCCAATTTTGCAAGCATCACAGAAGTGTTGATCAAACTTAAGCTTAGGTAAATTTCTAACTAATTCCTTAGATGCTAACGATTGAGTAAGACACATATTTGCGTGACTTAATCTCCTATGCCACAACGTGGAGTTTTCTTTAATCGTTGCTAGACAAATTTTGTCTTTAGGCTTTATAACAACCCGCAATTTTCATCAATGTAATTATCCATCTATTAAATTATATGCACTGTATTATCCATCTATTATATATACACCACCTTTATACAAGGAAAATTTTTGTTTTATCTCATTTTGCAACATAACTTGCATCTCTAAAGTAAACGAGCACACACAACTTCTATCAATGCTATCTATATCTATGTTTACCTCATGTAAACATCCTAATATGTTAAGTCAATATCTTAATATCATTTCACCAAGTACATTATCCATTTAACGTACTTTTCAAAGCGTTATCTCAAAACAAGCATTAAACGTTAACGTTTACATCAAAACCCTAATTATATGTAATGTATACATATAAAATGAATGTGCAAGCCTTCAAGCATGTGTACAAGTGTACAATGCACCACATTTGAATAACTTTTCCCTCCAAAACAATGTACAACTCTTTTTAGCTCAATGTACAAGCCAATAAAGCATAAAATTCAAACTAGCTCATTTCCCTCCAAAATCTTAAGGATTTCGTACCACCTCTTTAGCACTAATTACGAGCACTCAATCCACAATATTTAAACACTTTTCCCTCTCTAATCTCAGCTCCTACACTAACCCTAAAACACTAATTCTAAACCCGAAAACCCTAGCAAACCCGTTACACCCTCAAACTAGTTCATAGTTCTTAGAAATCTGATCCGTTGATAAAACATAGGATCTGAGAAAAATCAATAGGCTTTGGGTATTAAGTGAAAATACTAGGTTTTAGCCCTATGTCTTGTGATCATTTTTCCGGTTGACTCAACCCGATTCGACGTCGGATGAATTAGTTATAGCCGAAATGGCAAAGGTGCGCAGATTCTGCACACCTGTAGTAAACGGCTATTATCTCTAGATTTTTGTATAGTAACCCCTAAATATGTAAAACTAAAAGTTGTAGAGGACTCAAATATCTAACCATGCTCACTGGTTTGAGCTTCATCGGAGTTACGGTTTGTAAATGGCAACCATTTTACCGAGACTGATGTTGGCTGTCCAAAAACGGCCATGTATAAACTAAATAAATACCTCAAGCTCCTCCATGACTCACCACCACCTTCATCACCATGACCTCACCACCACATCACCATCACTCCAGCACCTTACAAGCACCTCCATCACCACCTTGTAAGCTCCTTGTCACCTACTTGTCCTTCTTGTGGCCAAAAACCCTCCAACACCCCACACCTTGCAAATCTACACTTCTAGCTCACAATACTCATCTCTAGGCATCCTTAGTCATCTATCTACAGATCTTGATCCCTTATCCAAGTGTCCTTGGCCTCTAAGGTGTAAAACTTGGGCACTAAGGCTCCATGAGCCTTATAAATAGCCGAATACCCCTTTCCATTCAAATCACACATCAAAAACTCATATACTTATCAATGGAGTTCTAACTCAGATCAAGGAAGGTCAAGAGAAGTCCCTAAGCTCAGAATAGAAGCCAAGAAGCAAGAAAAACAAAGCCTCGAAGTCGTTACTAGGCGTACGAACCCGAAAACCCAATTTTGACCCATTTCTAGCTCAAGTAAGCTAAGATCTTGTTCCATAAGCGTATAATATGTATTAGAATGTTCATAATACTCTTAATATCATATATGAACTCTTATTTGAAGCTTTGAATCCTCAAACCCATGTGCTTTTTATAAAAACCCTAAAAACGGCCCATTTTGATTTTCTAGCTAACAAATCCTTTTTCTAAAATTTTGTTACGTTAAAACATCTTATTTTAGCTTATACTAATAAGCTATAACCTTCAAATATCATTTAGAATCTTAAAATAACCTTGCATGACTTTTTGGACTTGTTTTGCAAAAGTTTACATGCATAGGGGGTATATATCGTAACTTTCTGAAATTTATAACTAAAAGGGCTGAAAATGTCATTATACTAAAGTTATAACTATAAGGACCCATTTTGTCAAATTTCAAAGTTAAAGGTTTAAATTATATATACTTTATATATAAAGGACTAAACTTGTAAAAGTTTATAAACCATGGGTATATATTGTAACTTATCATCGACTAGCTTTTGAAGAAACTTATAATCTTCTCATATCACGATACTAGGGAATTTCATGTGAGGGGTTCCATTTGGGTATTTGTTTTGACGAGTTTGCTGATTTATGCTCGGTTTGGGATTTATTGAAGATGTGATTACGAAGACAGTTGATTATCACTTATTTGATGTTGTAGTTGAGTTTCACAGATGCGTGTTTTTATCATATCTTAAAGTTGTGGTTAGCTTTAAAGATAACTTGTTCGTGCTTACAATGGTGTGACGAAGACTTGTCAAAATCTAGCAAAGGTGTATGATTTTTCTTATGGTGCTTAATGCTCACATTTGCTATCACTTAGTATGTGTCTCATAGAAGATGAGGATTTTGTCAAGAGGTTGCGGTCTACTTATATTTCACAGATTTATTTATAAGTTTGACGTCACGTGGATAGTGCAAGACATAAGACACAAGTTTGGGAGATTCAACTTCTTCATCAAATTCGTTATACTCAGTTTTTCTTCATCAGTGATCACTACATAGAGCCTACAAGTTTCGAGATTCAAGGATGGTAAACCATATAGGTTGCAGGGGAAGCTTATTTGATTAAAGTTTAACCTCAGCAATACATGCACCACTTGAGGGGAAGTATTTCGTTACTACTGCTAGTCATTTATTACTACTGCTAGTCATTTATTACTACTGCTAGTTTATATTTCTACTGCTCAAAGTCATTTTTTGAATTATGCTTCATGGCGGGTATTTTGAGTATTGGAAGGCTGGATTAGTAGTTGTCGTATATGGTTTGTAGCTGTTATGATCCAAGTTGCATTTCTATAGAAAGACCCTATTAGATGATTACAAAAGAGGAAAAGATTACATGTTAGTTGATTTGCAGCTTATTTATGTGTGGTGACATGTTCAAGGAGATCTTAAGTCAAGAGGAAGCATGAAGATTTTGTTTCATTAAGGGAGATGATTACATCTCAACTTCTCTATTACGGGAAGTCGTACGCGCCTTTGTTTGTTTTGTCATCATCAAATAGGGGAAGATTGTTGGGATTCTAGATTTGATGAGACAAAATAAATATAAGAATGAAACAAAAGGACTAAAAGAAATCTTCAAGCTGGTAGAGCACATGAAGATAAAGATGAAGATTTCAGAAGATCTCCTTATAAAGATAAAGATACAGAAGATATTCTTAAATGTTTTAAATATATTGTTTGTTCTTATCTTCTATTGTAAGCCTTGATATCTCTCTATATAAAGAGATTATCAGGCATATGGTTTAATCATCCATCCATAGAAAACTAGAGCTCTTCCAATGAATCTAGATATTAAATAGCAGGTCGACAGATAGAGTCCGAATTAGTACACCATAGTTAGTTGGTGTAACCCCAAATTATAGTTGGGGTAATAGGGAAACGTTCAATAAAGAAAACCTTGTGATAACATTGATTGTGTTCTTATAATTCCGCTGTGCATATTGTTTTCATTGTTATTATCAATCCTAGATATAAAGATCTAACCAATCTGAGCTTAAAAACGATCTTATCAACAATTTTTAATCTTTCATCGTTATTTAGTTAGACAATAACGACAAGAAGTTGATTTAAAATAAACCAACAAAAAACCTTGCCACATTTTGTGATAAACCTTCACGTGCCACATATAAAAAAAACAACCTGTGACTTTTTTGTTTTCTTCACGTGAGATTTAATACCATAAACCTTTTTGTTCTTCTTGATCGTACTGCTACTTCGACAAATCTCGAATCTCGAATGAACTCAACACTCGAACTAGCACACGAACTTCAAAGAACATAATTAACCTAAGGCTATTGATACCACTTGTTGGATAATTACGACAACAACCCGAAGTTCGATCGCGGAACGCTAGATCGCGAGTTGTATCGAGTACAAGTAGCGTACACGAGAGACTACAAAGTATTAACCTTGTATAAATCAAGTCAACGTTCAACAATAAAAGTCAAGAGTCAATAATCATCATCCAAGTCAAGACAAGACATTCATAGTAATTTATTAGTCATTATTTGTACTGGGCTCAAGCCCCATGGAACAATTCTAATGTTTCTCTATATCCTATATATAGAATAGTTGTTATCAATTGAAGACAAGCAAATCAATTAACCTTCAATGGTGAATTATCATATTCTAATATGGTAATCAGAGCTAACCCTAAACACTTCAAAAAAAATACACGCCCCTAAATCATTAAATCTGCCGTTGCATTTTTTTCCTGTCTTTGCTTGCCTGCTGCTGCTATCATTTGTTTGCATTATTTCCCTTTCATATCGCATGCTTAATTGTTGCCGTAAGAATTTTCTCTAACGCATATCATACAAGTTATAATAACACAATTGGTCCTCCTGCTGATATTTTATTTTTTTTCACAACTCTCAAGGTGTGTTACCAATCAATATAAGTTGCACTTATCAAGCTACTTTAAATGGATCATATCCATTTACACCAACATGGGCTTTGTTAACTTCCAACATCCAAAACAATGGACGAATCCTTTCACACCCTATACCCTAATACTCGCCCAACCCAACAATTTGGGTTATGTGTTTATCTTCAGTCTGGACTTGGACACTATTGTCCATCACCTGCTCAGCCCGCATCATACATGACACACCCTCAAGCTAATTTGGTGTCTTCTGTGCCAATTTCTGCAACCCTCAGCCGCCAATACCAATCCGAGCAGGCCCGATCATACTCGTCTTCACAAGCGTTCCAAACGATGACTCTACAAGAATCAAATTGGAACATGGATACTGGGGCGTCCTCTCATCTAGCCGAGAACACAGGTATGCTCACTTCTTTTAGCAATCCAAGCTTGTATAAATCTGTATTTGTTGGGCACGCCAACGCCATACCGCTTGACTCACACGGCCAAAGCCTTTTGCAATACACCACAGAAACCCTTCACCTTCATCATGTTCTTGTCACACCTAATATAATTAAAAATTTGATTTCGGTTCGACAATTCACTCGTGACAATAATTGTTGTCTGTGAATTTGTGCTTATGATTCATCTGTGAAGGATTACCAGACCCGCCGGCTTCTTCTCCGCTGTGATAGTACCGGTGATCTATACCCTGTCACTCAACAACCATCCTCTACCACAACCCTTGCTTTGCTTTCGTTGAGCCCCACCACGTGGCACAGACGCCTTGGACACCCGAGTGAAGATGTGCTTCGTCGTTTAGAGTCTTCTCATTTTATCTCATATAATAAAACAAAGTTTGCCCCGCTTTGTGTCATGCTTGTCAATTAGGCAAACACACTAGGCTTCCTTTTTACAATTCTGAGTCGAATGTTGGGTCTGTATTTGATATTAACACTCTGATTATATGGACATCCCCATCTCAGTGAAAGCGGTATTAAATATTATGCTATTTTTTTTGGATCACTTCCGCATTATGGTATTGGGTGATCGTTGCGTCATAAATCCGACTTGTTCGATACCTTTTGTTACATTTCCGCGCTATATGTGAATCGACAAATTAATGTTGATATTAAGGCTTTGCAATGTGATCCAGGAGGTGAGTATGATAATACCCTCTTTCACAACCTTTTTCCGCCAAAAATGGCATGCATTTTCGGTTTTCTTGTTCCCAAAACCTCTCAACAATGGTAAATCGGAACGTATGCTAACGCACCCTTAACACATTTACCCCACCTTACTGTTCAAGCACACATGACCTCCGATCATATTGGGTAGAACCGAAACCTGGCGCTCACCTTTTAAATATCCTTCCATCCACTGCCATCAATAATGAGATACCGTTTCACTAAGCTTCATAACAAACCACCCACATATGATCATTTGCGAGTGTTTGGATGCCTTTGTTATCCACACATTTCCTTTGATCATAAACTTTCAAGCCTAGGCCAAATCATGTGTCTTTTCTTGGTTACCCGGCTCTACATCGAGGGTACCGTTGCCTTGACCTTTCAACCAACAAAATCATAATCTCCCGACATGTCATCTTTGATGAAGACCAATTCCCTTTTGGGTCCATGACGCCCGACACACCCCCATCCTACGATTTCTTGCTACCCCCTCACAACACCCATACGTCCCAAACCACTCATCCTAACAATCACCAATTACATCCCCCAACTGCCATGCCTCCATCTCCTACTCACACGAGCCCTACCCAATCGCCTCAAGCCCAACCGCAATCCCCACACCACCCCCTTACCCCTCGTACTCCAGCAACCCACCAACAAATTCTGGTCCCTCCTTTATCTTCAACTCACGAGCCCACTACACCAAGCTCAACACCGAATACCCATATCACCTCACCTGCTGCTACTGCTTATGGGAATGCCCCAACTACCAATACTCATCATATGGTCACCCGTGCAAAAGCCGGAATTTCAAAACCTCTTGCGCGTATGAATTGTCATGCCACCACTACTTTGCCTATTCCTCACTCTCATTTACATGCTCTTCGTGACCCTAATTGGCATAAGGCTATGGTAGATGAATATAATGCTTTGATTTCTAACGGAACGTGGGCTCTTGTGCCTCGTCCAGCTAATGTTAATATTGTTCGATCTATGTGGCTTTTCAAGCATAAGTTTAATGCAGATGGCTCGTTGAGCAGGTATAAAGCTCGATTGGTTGTGAATGGTCGCAGTCAACAGCAGGGGATTGATTTTGATGAGACCTTTAGTCCGGTCGTCAAACCGGCTACTATTCGTACTGTCTTGAGTCTTGCAGTGACACGTGATTGGCCTATTCATCAGCTTGATGTGAAGAATGCTTTTCTTCATGGCCAGTTATCTGAGACAGTCTACATGCATCAACCACCAGGGTTTGTTGATTCCGCCCACCCAGATTATGTTTGTCATTTGCAGCGTTCTTTGTATGGGCTTAAACAAGCTCCTCGGGCATGGTTTCAGCGGTTTGCTAGCTTTATTACACGTGTCGGTTTTCAGCATAGTAAAACCGATACGTCACTATTTGTTTATCACATGGGTTCGGATGTTGCTTATCTGCTCTTATATGTGGATGACATCATACTCACAGCTTCGTCTACTGCTCTCTTACAACGCATTATTACATTACTTCATAGTGAGTTTGCTATGACTGACCTTGGCTCTCTCAATTATTTCCTTGGTGTATCTGCACAGCGATCGAAGTCTGGATTTTTTGTGCTCAGTCTAAATTTGCAGAGGAAATTCTTGAGCGCGCTCACATGCAGCATTGTAACCCATGCAAGACCCCTGTGGACACTGAGTCCAAACTCGGTTCTGATGGTGACCCTGTCAGTGACCCTACTTTATATCGAAGCCTTGCAGGTGCCCTTCAATATTTGACATTCACACGCCCGAATATATCTTATGCTGTGCAGCAGATCTGTCTTTACATGCATGATCCTCGTGATCCACATTTTACTGCTTTGAAGCGTATTTTGCGCTATGTTCGTGGGACTATTGACCATGGACTTCAGCTTCATGTCTCGTCCACTAGTCAACTCACTGCTTATACAGATGTTGTGTGTTCCTTGGTGATAACCTTTTGTCTTGGTCTGCCAAACGGCAGGTTACATTGTCTCGTTCTAGTGCTGAGGCAGAATATCGAGGTGTTGCGAATGTTGTTGCTGAGACTGCGTGGATTCGGAATTTGTTGCTTGAACTTCACACTCCTCTCTCTACTGCTACTCTTGTCTATTGTGATAATGTGAGTGATGTGTATCTGTCTACTAATCATGTGCAGCATCAGCGTACTAAACACATCGAGATTGATATTCATTTTGTTCGAGATGTTTTTGTTTTTCTTTCCGGTCATGTCGTGTGTTTTTTTGTTTGGTTTGTGGCAATTATTTTTTGTATTTTTTTATTTGTTTGCCTTGGGGCCGTTGGTTTATTGGGTTTGTGGTTGGGGCCTTCCATGTCCCTTCCCAGAATTTCATATGCAGAAATTTTTACTAAGGGTTCGCCCACAGCTTTATTTTGATTTCGCCCATCCTTGAACCGTCCGAAGATCTCCCGCTCACACTGAGGGGGAGTATTAGCCTTGTATAAATCAAGTCAACGTTCAACAATAAAAGTCAAGAGTCAATAATCATCATCCAAGTCAAGTCAAGACATTCATTAGTATTTATTAGTCATTAATTTGTATTGGGCTCAAGCCCATGGTAACGATTCTAGAATGTTCTCTTATATCCTATATATAGGATAGTTGTTATCAATTGAAGACAAGCAAATCAATTAACCTTCAATGGTGAATTATCATATTCTAATACAAAGAACCGACAAGAATATGCACATGGTATACCCTGAAACACCCCTTTTTTTAAAACCTAATAAAGCTTACAATTTGAGGAAGAAGAATGAATAACTAGCATCCCTCCTCATCTCTATTTATAGAGATGAAGGGTGGAAACTTATCCTAAGTCGAATACGAAACTCATTTCCTTGCAAGGCAAGATAAACACTTCCTAGTTCTAGTCTAATCCTAATCTATATTACAACATACACTTAAGTCCCTAAACTATGTTTAAGTTTACTACTAACTTTTCTACACATTTCAAGCCCATAAATCGGTCTTGGGCTTAATAATCTATCCTCTAATAACCACTAGCTAGGAACCGTATTAAGAACACTTAAAAATTATCTCATCTTGGACTTACATATTATTTTTGGAAACTACTTTCGATAATATATATATAACTAATAGCCGACATTAAAACGTATATATATGATTCGATCCAAATAGTTTATATATAATTACATATATATCCTAAATATCTCAAACTAATTATAGTATAGTAAGTATCCCGTTTGATAAGAAAATTGCTTGAGGACAAACAATATTATATCTCCCGGATGTCGTATCTCGACAAGAGGTGAATTTAAATTCCACGAAAGTATTTTGTTTGATGCTTGAATATCAAATATCTTGAATTTTGATTCTACTTCTAAAAATTAAACACAAAAGCAACTAATAGGCAAGCAAACAAATAAAATGCAATTAAAGATATGGGCTAAAAACGCTAACGGGAAATATATGATTCACTTGTCACATTTTGCTTTGTTGTGTAGTCATATTTTTTTAGTAACTACATCATATTTTAAATTTCATATATGATTCAAGCAAAATAGGATATATAATATATACCTAAAATACCTCATTATCAATAATAGTATAAGATAAGTATTCCGCGATGATTCTGGAAGATTACGTTTATCCAAAGTAAGATTCAAAACCTTCTCGAGTCGTATCCTGACGAGGTGTGAATTGAAAATCGAGGTTAAGTTTGTGATCGCGTGTTTGAATAATTTCAAAGATTTGAATTGGATTCTATCTCTAATAATGAAAACGTAAAAACACGTAAAAGCAAGTAAAAATAAGTAAACAACTAAAGCAATTTAAAAAAATAAAGCACGAAAACGTTAACGGGAATTCTAAAACGCGACATTTAAGCAAGTAATTCAAATTTTAATCCTACAAACTCAAATTTAATTTTTATAAATCCTAAATGACTAAAAATAATTTTCAGAAAAAGAATTATATTTTTTTGATTTTTATTTTATTTATTATGAATTAAAAACACTTTTAATCTAGAAAATTGATAAAAAAAATACTAAACTTACTCTAAAAATTCTGGAAATTTTTTGAAAAGTACCTAAGACTAACAGGAATCTAGTAAAAATAAAAATAAGAAAGTATGCTTAATGAATAAGCAAATAAAGTCGAATAAGCAAAACAAGAATAATGACTATAAGGAATTAATGTTGCAAGTCTATAACCGAAAAAGACCCAAGGGCAGTTGGTTGAGTGAGTGTGTGTTGAGGTGTTGAGTATGAAAGGGAGAGGTCACAGGTTCGAAACCTGTGGCCACCCTTTTTGACAAAACATTTTTTTTGTTTTTCTTTTTAAAAAGCTAATCTATAAGACAAAATAAGACACTTTTGTAAAACAACTTTTTCTTAAACTTGTAAATAAGACAGGATTAAGCTTAAACAATATGATATATTATAGCTAAACTTACTAATGACTTTTAAGCTAAACTTTTTGCAAATTTTTAGACTAAATAAGCAACTTTAAATCAAATAAGCTGAAAACTAATGACTACTAAGTTCTAATGAGCAAAAGTGACAAGGATTTAGCTGACAAAATGAGCTTAAAAGCTCTTATAAGCTAAAATGACTTATGACTAAAACAAATGGTTTTAAAATAGAAAATGGCTAACTTTTAGCTTAATAATTAAGCACTTGAAAAAAAATATAGACCAAAAACAGATTAAGTTTGACCTTCAAAGAACTCACAAAAACAAATTTTTAGGAAAAATGGCTTAGAAATAAGCTAGAAAAATAGATTTAAAAACTGACAGTTTAACAACTACTCTTTTTTGGATTTTTTTTTCAATTTTTATGAGAAGACAAAATGGCCTTTTTAGCCTTAAATTTAAGCAAGAAAAAGCTAAGATAAAAACTCAAAAGTTGAAAACAGAATAAGCTTGTTATACAAGGAGCTTATACATTCAAAATCAGACCTCAAAACAACTTTAATCCAACCTAGTTTTGCTATTAAAAATTAGAAAAAAATACTTTGAAAATGGTCTTTAAAACTAGACAGATTTGGACTAAAACGATTTTGACTCATGCAATACTTAGACAAGAAATATACCACTGCATCAATGACCAAAACAAGATTGACAATTACTCTAATAAGCACCTAAACTAGATCTAATCAAATAAGCTAGTTTATAAAACTAAATGACCACAGATTTCAGCCATACATACATAAGACCTCAAACTTGAATTTTAAACTTTAACAACTGAATTAAACTAACTTAACCACTAAATTTAAGCGTGTTAAAACTTATTCAAGTGGAAAAATAGACTAAGCAGTACTAACTAAGGTTAGTACTGCTAGAACCAAACACCCCTTTAACTTTTGGAATTACAATTTTAAACTGAATTAAGCTAAGATATTCAAAAACAGATAAAACATAAGGTAATTGTAGAATAAATAAGCATAAACTTGACAGGAGTAAGCTCAATTAAGCAACAATTAAGCAAAGCAATAAGCAGTTTTAGCAAATAAGCACTTAGAAAAAATTTAAAGAGAAAACAATATGTACCTTGATCCCTTGCACCAAACAAGGACTATTATAACCTAATAAGCTCTAATATCCTACCCAGCTTATAATTAAGCAATCTAAAAACCCCATAAGCTCATCCATGGCTAGCTTATCTTCCAAGGTTATTTCTGATTTCAATTTCAAATGAACAAGGCTTACACTAATAAGCTTATTAAGCTTATCAGTGTAAACAAGAGAAGTATTAAGGTAGCTAAGAACTTATTAGAGCATCTTATCAAGACAACTTATTATTTAAAAACATTAAAAGTGAAACAGAAATTTAAAGAACAATGTAAGGTAAACTAAAATTTTATTTATCTTATAAAAAGAGTACAATGCTTTAAAAAGAAATACAATAAGCTGGAAAGAAATACAATAAGCTAAACAATAAGCTACCCTAAAGCTACTCCTACTCCTAGATATCTTGCACTGTGTGTGAGAGCTTCTATTTATAGCCTTGAGCAGAACCTTCTAGGACTTGAGACGCTCCTCCCATCATCTAATCATGACCCTCCAATCACAATCCTTCATTTTAGTCCATTGGATTGCTTCCACGCATCAACAACCAATCACGTCTTCTAGGATTGCCAACGTGGCTAATTGCTTGTCAGATGTGTCAGGTGAGCTTCTAGAAGGATGGGCGTGGGATGAAAGGAGTTGATTTACCCTGGTATGTTGCTGCGTGTGAAAGTAAAAGAGGGAAAAAGATAATCCACAGTGAATTTGACCCGTATAATATTTGTTGACTTGACCAGGGATGGGGGGTTGACTTGGGCTTCTCATTTGATACTTGGGCCAATAATGGATTATGGATTTGATTTGGTATTTTGGACTTTGTTTAGTAAAAGGGCTTAGGATTGATATAGTAATACAATGTTAATGGGCTGACCCGATTCAATAAAATGTGTATGGGTTGGTCCATTAAGGATGTATACGCCTTCGGCTTCGTTTTTCCGCGCTCATTCCATTCCCATGCTCGGTCTTGTCTGATTTGCCTTTGATTTTGTCCTTTTATTGAATATCCGTACCTGCAAGACAAATTTCATAAGACAAATGAATACAATGCATTTTTCTGTATTTATTGGTCATTATTGGTCTTTATATCTCTTTTTATTAGGTAAAAGGTATGTGTATTTAAGCACATACCAAAATCCCCCATACTAAGCTATGGCCGTGTCCCCACGCAATGTCATAAACACAAACTTAGAAAACCAAATTACCTCGAAAAGTAGCTAAGTGTTCATCAAAGGGGATTAAGAAATCACTAGTTTTGAAAAGCCCCCCGTTTAACCATTTTTATGCATTTAATATTCATATATTCATAACATAACTTTACTGAACAAGAAACAATAAAAGGATAAATTCATCGTTCTTGATTTTTCACTCACCTCAAACCAAGCTTAAAAACGAAATCATTGTTAAATACAAATTAAGATTCTAACACTACTCATAAATGTTAATTGTGTTAGTAAAAACTTTAACTTTTCGCTCCCTTATTTCCTAAATCCTCTAAATATTTTATTATTATTATTATTTGTAACAAATAAATTAATGTCTTACTTTTATAAAGTAAACGCGGTTTAGACGACAATTAGTTTAAAATCCTTTCCTAAAGAGACGATATGGTGAGAATAATGTCCACATTAAGGTTCTAATTTTGCACGATTTAGGGGTTATCCTTTTTAGATAACACCGGAGTCAAAATTTGGCTTTATTACTGTTATTATTGCAACATTATTAAACCTTGGTCCTTTAGAAGGCTGCAACATCGGTTGTAAGCCGGCAAGATGCAGCAAACATATTTCGACCTCGGTAATTTCCTCGACCTTTTAGAAGGCTGCAACATCGGTTGTGAGCCGGCAAGATGCAGCAAACTTTTATTAGCCCATGGTTTTTTATTATTACCTCCACCCTTTAAACGACTGTCACATCGGTATGCGAGCCGACCATGATCCAGAAGTCTTATTTCGGCTTCGGTTTATTACATAACTTATTATTATTAGCCAAATTTCAAGTCCTGTTATTTTAACAACTGCCACATCGATATGCGAGCCGACCATGGTCCAGGAGTCTATTTCCCCACAACACTGACAAAACCTCGATGTGTACCTTACTTTCACCAGAAGGAATCTCTACGAAGTGATTTAAACTAAGAATCGCAAAAACCTAAAGCAACTTTATTTTATTCAACAATTATATAGCGTTTAGTAAGCTGGTGGGAGCAAAAAGCCACAATTAACCTCTATGAGCTCTAAAGATATCCAACTAATCCACGCTTAGCATCAAACTTATATTTAACTCTATCATATTTCGTCCTTTGCAAAATTTTAAAGTTAAGCAAACGCTAAGTCTCGAAAGCTAAGGGGAAAGCTAGAGTTTAAAACTCGATCAAGTCAAAAGCTACCAAGTTCTACGGGCCTACTTATTACTAACATTTTTATATTTTCATCATTTTTTTTATCATAATAAAACAATAAAAATAGAAGTTATGAGGCAAGCTAGAGCGCAACATGCTCGATCAAGTCAAAATATTAATTCCTAAAAAAACAAAACTATGTGTCCACACACTTATTCTCTTTTTGAAAAAATTTAAATTTTGCATATTTTTGCTATTTTTGGTGGAAAAGGGGGTTACGCGAAGACAAGGCAAATGCAAGTAAGATCGAATCGAAAGATCCCCCCATACTAGAACTACACATTGTCCTCAATGTGAGACTGGCACCCCCATACTAATTTCAAGGCATAATTCAAATATTAAGGGGTCTCTACGCAAATCTAAAGCCGTTTATTAATTATGCTAATAGATAAACGTTAAATCAATAAGATCTCGGATATCGGATTCCCAAATATAAGCATGCGAAGGATTAAAGATCGAGTGAAACGATGGACAATACTACGAGCACGAGAGTCTTTAAAATCCGGGAAATCCTGGACATACAAAACACGAAACACGAGAAAAGAAAGAGGCGAGCCCTCCTCGACATCACCATTATTCATAATAATTATACAAATAACTATTACTAAGATACGGCATATATGGTAGCCCTACCCATGAAGCGCTTGTTTTTGTGCGAGTCTCTAGCTTGACTCTCCCTATATCATCGTAATATTAGGGATGAAACAAGTGGAAGAGCAAACTTCTATTGGAAATTCATATGCCAACGGCTTTAGAGAAAAAACAAAGATGCCGGGGTCAAAAATGATATCCTCACTCCCGGAAGAGAGAGGAAGAGAAGAATTCACCAGATAGGTGAAGTAAGGAAGAAAAATTCGAATAACATATGTGAAGGTAAGATAATGGCGATACTCAAAGGGTAAGCTCACATATGTTGGAGAAAAATTGTCTCGTGAATCCCGGGGTCAAAAATTTTAACCATAATCTTCAAATCATTAATATCGCTTAAACTTCTCGGGTCACGATCTAGGAACACCTCGGGAGGGGGACTAGGGGTAGTATCATCACTAAGCAAACTCTCAAAGATAGAGTACATCTCCCTCTGAGTCATAGAAATCGTCCTTAATATTCGTCGGAATATCAATATCAAGAAAAGTATCGATTTCATCAACATCTCCTCCCGGGTCGAAAATCAAATCATCAATCGGATTGTCGTACAAAATCTTCTTCCATTCATTCTTTTTATATTCCAAATCAAATAAATCGTCATTCTCTTCGAGAGGAGGTTTATTGGTGAACCCCTCGAGAATGGAAACAACACTTATCATTGGTGTAGATGAATCATGGTAAAGTAAAAGCTCAACGTCGTCACTAGGAGTGAAACACTCATCCTTATTAGAATCGAAAAGAGGTGTAACTAGGAAAGTCGACTCATCAAGGTTGTAATCATAAGAATCCTTGCACTCGATGTCCTCTGACACCTCATCAAAAAGAGGATTTACGTCGCTAGAGATGTATTTGTCATCGAATTCGAAAAAGGGTTCGAGTAAATTTTAAAATTGTCTTCTGAAACGTCCTCATCGGATAGTGACTCATCATCACTAGAGGTAAAATCGTCATTTGAATCGAAGAGAGGGTTAGAGAAAGTCACGGATTGTTCCTCATAAACATTAATGGGAGAGAAATCATCATACAAAGTTAAATCGCAATCACTGTCACTCTCAACAGTATCCTCAGACTCACTTAGGATTGGAACAGGTTCCTGAACACTAGACTTTATGAATTCGTCCGATTCCTTTTTAGGAATAGTGCTAAGTTCCTCATTCCCCATGATGAGAGAGTCCTCGGGGTCCAAAGTCGGTAAAACGAGAGTGATTTCTATAGACGGAGGTGTTTGAGAATCAATTCCATTCAAAGGAATAGTACTCTCCTCGTAATCAAAGCAAGTACAATTGAAATGTCGCGAAGGCTCGGTAGTATAAGTACTGAGTTTATCCACCTGCTCTAAATACTGAAGTTCTTTCTTTTTATTAATCTCAATACTCATTCCATTGAATTTACTTTTAAGCTCAGCAATCATATCTTCATATTCCCTTCTAAAACGAATATCTATTTTCTTATTACAATAATCTTTAATCTGTAAGTCATTACTTAAACTTAACATTTCATCTAAATAATGCTGCTTAAGATCCTCCATTTCTTGGAGACTCATTTCTTGAAGAGGTGATTGATCGATGCTAGCCGTCTGCTTTTGTTGAAGTAACTTTTCACAAAATGATTGTATCATTTGAAGAAGTTCATTCTGTAAGTCATCTATTTTATCCTATCCATTGTGTACATCACTTATCCTTTGTTGATTAAGGTCTTCTTTATGATTTATAGAATACTGCGGGGGTTGGTCAAAACCGGAATAGCTAGAATTATAGATAGGATTAGGCTCAAAGTAGTTTTGATTCATCGGTTGACATTGAAAACTTTCATGAGGACCCCCACAGTTTTCACAGCAAAGATATTGTTGTGGAAAACTCAATGAAATTTATGGATAATAATTATCACTAAAGTTTTGATTGTAGCTCGGTTCCTGCTCATGGACAAGCAGGAACCGTGGCGGACAATCAAACCCATAGTGAGAATCGTTCCCACATAACTCGCATGAGTATGTCTCGAACTAGGGCTGTGGAGGTGGGTAAGAAAAATCGGGTGTTTCATTGTAAGGAAAAGGATTAGAGTCATAGACAAACTCGTTTCCGGCTCCTACAATGCTACAACTTGGACAATTTCCACCGTTAAACGGACCTCCACACCTCGAGCAACCAAATTGGTTATACGAAGACATGTCGAAGAATTAAACGGATAAGAGGATAAAGAAGAATATTTGTAGATTTTTCACATAGAACATAAGAAATAAAAAAAATTATTTTTGGTATATATATATCTTTTTTAATATTTAAAGAAAATTAAAATAGAAGTGTAAAATATTTTTGTATTTTTATATTTTTATAATAAGAAGAAAATATTCACAATTGAAAGCGATAACTTCACGAGGAAGGGTCTTCAAACACTAATCTTCGAACGAAACACGATAATCGTAACACACCTCCCTGGCAGCGGCGCTAAAAATTGATTTAAGCAAAATAGGTTATATAATATATACCTAAAATACCTAATTATCAAAAATAGTATAAGATAAGTATTCCGTGAGGAATCTAGAAGATTACTTTTATCCAAAGTAAAATTCAAAACATTCCCGAGTCGTATCCCGACGAGGTGCGAATTGAGAATCGATTAAGTTTGTGATCGCGTGATTTGAATGGTTTTTAAGATCTTGATTTGGTTTCTAATTTTACTAATGAAAACGCATAAAAACATGTAAACGCAAGTAATGATTAAGACAATTAAAAAATAAAGCTAAAAACGATAACGGGAATCCTAAAACGCGACTAAGTAAGCAAGTATATCAAAATTAAGCCCTACAAATGCAAATTTAATTTTTATAAATCCTAAATGACTAAAAATAATTTTTAGTAAAAGAATTATTTTTTTTTGGTATTTATTTTATTTATTATTAATTAAAAACAGTTTTAACCTAAATTAATTATTAAAAATAGTAAACTAATTATTAAAAATCTCAAAAAAATAGGAAAATTACTTAATACTATACTAATCCTAAGAAAAATAAAATCGGATGAAGAGCTTAACTAGATAATCTGTAAATAAGCAAACAAACCTAATAAGCGAAAACTAGAAAAGATGCATAAATAATTAATGGTGCAAAAGGATGACAGAAAAGACCCAAGGGAGCTAATGGTTAAGTGTGTGTGGTGTTGAGGCGTGTGTGTGCAAAGGGAGAGGTCATAGGTTCGAAACCTGTGGCCATCTCTTTTTGCAAAACATTTTGTTTTTGAAATCTTGAAAGAACTAACTAAAATAAGCTATTTTATAAAATGAACTTTTTATGAAACTTGAAAATAAGCTAGAAAAATCTGAATTAAAGGAAAGAATAGCTAATATCAAACTTTTAAACTATTAAGCTAACTGATGGAATTTTAAGACATAAAAAGCAAAT
>BQNB010087783.1:3483-27830 GCA_026074375.1 Tanacetum coccineum | reverse complement strand
CAATTTAGCCTTCCAATAGACACCAAATGGGGCCCAAATGGTTTAGCAAACCTTTTCATTACACCCAATGCTGCATGGCCGGATTTGGATATGGGCGGCGAGGGCGACGGCCCAGGGCATCATATAAACAAGGGGCATCAAGTTTTTAGTGTTGTGAATCGTTTTTATGTTACGTAGATAGTGTTGTGAAAATAAAAGGGTGCCTGGTATAATTCTTAAAGAGAAGGAGCAATAAATGGAGAACGAACTAGTGTTTTAAATGAAAATATTCTTGCCGGATAAATATACTTTCGTCGGAAAGAAAAGTGACAGACATAAAGAGGAGAGAAGGTGTTGAAATGAAAAATGAAAAATTTGATCATGTGATTAGTTGCATTAGAAAAAGCAAAATGGATATTTGTCATGGGAATGTGTGAAAAGGGTATTCTTTTTGATAACTTTATTCATTATTATTATTTCGGATTGAGATTCTCTAATGTTTTACTCTCTAATGTTCTTCTCATGTTAAAATGTTGTGAGTGAGTTTAAATTAGTGGGTCTCATATTTTACTTAAAAATAAACTCATAATTTTATTTACTTTTATGTTATTGGTTGAACATGACACAACTTGAGACACAAACATTAGAGAATCTCAATCCTATTATTTCATCCTTCTTATGAATTAAACTTGTCATTGTTTCACCCCCTAGATGCTATTTTTCAAGATTTAATAACTAACTAATTTAATGCTAATTAAAAAAATAAATTGATATGATAATTTAGGTGTTTTTTTTCTTTTTAGTGATGTGTAAAGATATCCAGTAACATAAATACATTATGTTAGACTATAATAAAAAATAGTACATACCTAAGAGTATGTGACGAAATTAAGAAGTATATGGCGGTATAACTAGAACCCGAATGAATTACGTTTCATAGTTTTAATTATTGTGAAAAAAACCGATTGTAAGATGATAATGTTTGTGCACCTAATTCCTTTAAAACCGGGTTTTACCACTTATTGTAGTAAAGAAGACAACATAATGTTAAATCCAACAACTCGTCGTATAAAATGAAATATATTAAAAAAATTGCAAGTTTTAGTAGGTTGATATTGTTCGTAATAAACCATATCTTTAAAATAGTGTTTTTACGACATGTGGCAGGAGCATCTTCGATCGTCTCGTCCAGGGTAACAGAAAAGTCAAGACTGGGCCTGGCTCTAAGGTGTTGGAGTGGGTTGAAGCAAAGTTGAGATTACCGACATTTTTACCGGGCAAATTTATATTTATTTATTTTATTTCACATTGCAACCTATTGAAGCCATGGCAGATTTATCCTTTTGTTTCATTGTTTATTAAATCTGAGCCTCATTTTATTATCATTAATATTTCTTCTTTTGATTTCATTAGATGTAAGTGCTTTTGAAATTCGTTCTCTAGTTAGTTTTGGCTTAAGTTCAATCATTTTTACATTTTGAGTTGCTGCTGATACTTATATTAAAGGTTCTTTTTGCAACTTCTTTTCAAGATTTGCATTTATGAATGCTGCTAATGACTAGATTACTATTTACTAGTATGATGTTCGACCTGTTGTTACCATAGTTGGTTGTAATTAAATAGAGTTAAAATCCAACTATGAAGCAATGTGTGGTGATCTGGTGGTTCCTCTTAGACGGGGATTTGAGTCTAAGGGCGGTGGCTCGAGTTCAGATTTAAGCTTGAGTGCGTTTTAAAGTTTAGTTTGTGTTGTGAGTTACTCGTCTTGCCGCTTTGTAGTGATTGGTGGTTAGTGGCGAACCCCGGACTAATAGGACGTAGTCATTGGTGGTTACTCGCCGCTTGGTAGTCGTTGGTGGTTAGTGGCCGACTTAGTACTCCACTGATAGTTGTCGGATGTAATCTATTGAAACGATAAAAGATTTATTATGACAAATTTTTGGACAATGTGTATTTTACAAAGTTCGGGAATTATGACATAATTTTACATTACACGGGAAAAATCGATGTATGTGGCTCGCAGGCACCGCGGGAACCTAGGTCGGTCCACCTCTGCTGGTGGTGGCTACTAGAGCTGTATTTAAGGTGGTAATGGGTGGAGCTCTATGAATTTGAGTTCAAACTTCATGCCAACGTGAAAAATAGACTTAATGTTGTTCTCTCTTATAAATCATATGAAACTTGGTTATTGTGACTAACAAGATGTTACACACCTTCAAACACGTATCTTTTAGATGCATACACATAAAAGAAGATTTAGAATCCAATTGAATTTACCTGTGGCACTTGACAAATGCTTATATATGACCTCCACGGCAAAAACTAGTGTTACTCTTTCTTCCATACATAAAACCTTCTATATTTTTTATGCAACAATTTAGATTACTACTATAATTGTTGTATTGTTTCATATGCGTTGATGACATCAAATAACGTCACTTTTATAACATCATTTATTCCATGTAAATAACTCATTTTGTATAATTATTGCAAAGAATTGTTACTTAATCGCTTGTATTTGAGAATTGCAGTAATTATGAAGTACTTGGTGAATATTAGCAAAAAAGCACGCATTCTAGAGCTTAAACGAAGAAATATGAAGAAAACTAAGAGGGTGTTTGGGATTGCGGTTGCATGCAGATTATCTACTTATTGCGTTTTTAAAACGCAATAATCTGGTAGCAAGTGTTTGGATAGGAAAAGTGAAAAACTACTTATCTGCGTTTCAATCCCATCAAAACGTCATTTTGAAAAAGCAAACGAGTACATGCTTTTCCAAAACGCAATTTCTCTAGCAGTGAAAGTACATAACTTACACTTATTGCGGTTTTTTCTCTATTCGGTGGTTTTTTTATTTTTTTTTTGGGTTTTGTTTTTTTTTTTTTTTTGGTTTGTTCTTTTTTGTTTTCTTTGTTTGTTGGGTTTATGTTGGCGTTTTCTTTTTTTTTTTTCTTTTTTTTGTGTTTGTTTTTGGTTCCTTTGCTTGTGTTTTTCGTAGTTTCTGGTTTTTTGTTTTGGTTTTTAGGGTTGGGTTTGGTTTTTTTTTTTATTGTTTATTTTTTTTTTTTGCTTGGTTTTTGTTTCTTTTTCTTTTTTTATTTTTTTGTGCTGTTTTGTTCTTGCTTTGTTTTTCGTTTTGTTAAATACTTACTAGTCGCACTACTGTCGATTGATACTTCTTTGTGACAACAACTTAATTCTAATAAACTACATAGGTATATGGCTGAATTTGTGTTTGCGATCAACTTGTAAAAGAAAAAACATCCTTACATGTATATGTATGTTCTCCACATATTTTTACACATTAACAAAGTGCATGGTTAATGATGGAAAAAAAATTGAATGGTGATATATGGTGATAACGAATGGAGATGAAGGTGTTGATTTTTTGTTTGCCTTAGAGAAAGAAGATGGATGAAACCATGAAAGGATGTGGGTATGTCAGTATGTGGATGAGAACATGAAAAGATAAGATATGTTGGATAGTGTAGTTTTTTTATATGTAGATATATAATATTATTATTCATTAAATTTTATAAACAAATTGTATATGTATAGTATTTGTTTTTATTAAAAACAATGTTACATGTGAATCTATGAAATTTATATCGTTATTGTTACATTATAATAAAGAATGTCCTTTATTGTAATTTTACATATTCAACTTATAAATAATCTGATTTGCCAAACACTTTAAAAACTGATTATCTGATTATTGCAGATATCTAAATCTGCATATCAATCATAAAACCAACAATATTGAAAACCTACGTTTTTATAACTAAGTGATTATTTGATTATCCGTTTTCAAAACGGATAATCTATTTTCAATAAGCAAACCCAAACACCCCCTAAGTAGTTGCATAAAGGAATAGTTATTTGCTTGTTTCTTAAAAAAGATGCCAAGCTGCTACATGTCTCTCTTCTGTCAGCAAAGCTTGTCATCCTACACCGCTATCAACGATCACCATCACCATGCCTACAACCACAACACAATGTACTACACAAACACGCATACCTTAAAAATAACAATCGAAGTTACTGCAATAGCATAAACTTCTTTAACAGCACTAATATACTCGAACAATATTAACATATATATTAGCAGCATTAATTTTCCTTAATCCCAATAGCGGTATTAACAAAGAACCAACAACACTAATACATAAGAAGCATTAATAACTACGAACAAGCAGCAATAATATCATATTGGCAGCATTAGTGTTGAGCAGTATTAACCATGAGCAGTATTAATATCATATTGGCAGCATTAATGTAATATCATACAAGTAAAGAGATGAGAAGCAGCTTACAGGGACAAGATAAGGCAATACAACAGTTGCTGAATTCAAAGCAGCCTCAACATATTTATTCGATGTATACCTTGCAGCTTTCTCCATACTTTCAACTGTTGCTGCAACTTCTTGTTCGATTGTTGCTACATTTCCTCTTCAAACCTTCTGAATTCTGGCTTCTTCCGTAGCTGAATCAAGGTATCCCGTACATATGAGTTTTATGTATTTATGTTCTAATACAGCAATTAGAAACGCTAACTGACATGTAGACATAATACTTGTGGGTTAATGTTCGTTGAAGATGTCGATATCTCTGTCAGTTGCCATACACTCATTGCCCGTCATGCATGAACCCGATTCTGTTTGGTTTTGACATCCTGGTCTTTTACGTCGTCTACTACCGGATGCATTGTTCCTATGCAGACCTGCCAGTTGGTGATGCAAATCATATGTATATCCAAACACCCCTTTAATTCTAAAACCCAACAAATATTTGGTCACCAACATATACAGCAGTTTTATTCATTACAAACAAGATAGAGAAATGATTAAGCTAGATTTCATACCTCAGCAGGAACCATAGGAGCATTGACTGCAGTAGCAGCAAGCTCACCTCTTAGAGCTCCTACAACAGCTTCGGCAATTTCAATAGCGACTCCTTCCTGCATAAATCTTAGATATTACACACTAGTAACATAATAATCACAAAAAACAGAAGACCAAAATATTTTGAAACCATCCACAAACCTGAGCTTCCATAGTACTAGCACCGAGATAAGGAGTAATGGTGACGTTCTCATGTTGCACCAATTTGATATGCTTTGGTGGAGGCTACTGTAAACACATCAAGTGCAGCCTGCAAAAGTACATTTTAATGATAATTTAAAAGAAGAAATTGAAGCCTTTGTATAATTATAGACTTATAGTCATCTACTGCGTATCACTCATCTACAAAAAACGTAAAAAATATTTTTGCACCTGAAGCAAGTGGCGCATGGCCTATAATAGTCAACTTCAAACTTGTTAATGGTTCATCTGGTCTTCCACATGTAGGCTTGGAATCCGTGTCGGACTGACATATACCATCTTTACTCTCCGGCTCTTCGTTCATGGTGGTGAGTAATTGGGAGATAGCGGCCGTAAGTTTTGACTGTTCTAACTCCAGTTTCGATGCCTGCCTTTTGTTTTGTTTCCAGTTCTGCCCTTGTTTCATATAATGCTCGTCTTTCTTCCTAAAGCACAATGCAAGGTAAAAAACCAAAGTAGGTATATGTCAGTGGAATACCCAAACACCCATATGGTTGTTGATACTACTATACGGAGGTCTACATCTCATTTAGAGGTTATATATTAATGTAAAAATCAGACAATCAGCCAAAGTGTTGTGTAATATACTTGTGTCTCAAAATTTTAGAGATATGCTATTACTATATGCAGAAATATACAAACATGTAATATGGAGGAGACATGACATTATATGCGTTATTCACATACATAATTTGTCTATTATATTTTAATTATAAAATATTACCATGACTCCATTGTAATCATGTTGCTTTTAAGAGCCCCAGGAGTCTTCCGTAAACATTCCTTGTAAGACAGCCAACAAAGTTTATCCGCGCAATACAATAAAGGTTTGCCGTCAAAAAGCAGTTGCAGTTGAATAAAGATGGGTCTACTATGCCATTTCTGGTGATAACGCCATCCACAGGTACAAACAGAGTCAGGATGCATCCTTTTAACCAGTTTATCTATTAACCCTGTTAACATTAGTCAATACTATCAAAATATAACGAAAACCTTAGTTATACTGATTAATCTTAACTATGTAGTTGAATAAAGACATGATATCATATGTCATTAACCTGAAGTGTTCACCATTTTTTCACTATCTACCATCAATACTGGCAGCTTCTTGAAGTCAGACCGTTTAAATTCCCTTTCGTATATAGGATCAACCTCCACAATCTTGTGCGAAATACAATAATATTCAAGGAAGACTGTAACAAGAAGAAAGTATTCTGGTTAGCTAGAACCAAATAGCAGCAATGCACTATGATATAACAAAGCAAAGGTTTACTGGCAATTTATGTGTCACTTGTACACAAGAAATCCAATTCTGACAGTGGCACAGTTTATAAAACGTAATCACAAGTAAATATGGCTTCAACTTGATATGGGTTACTTCTAATGTATTGTACTGCTAGTGATTTGTCCTTGCTTTTGATTTCTTCTTACCTTAGATGTGACTGACTGAATTAAGTACGGTTCAAGAGGTTTTTTGCTACTGTGACATAGTACTCTCTCTGCTATACTTCATGTTTAAAGTCACAATGTTCAAAGCATACATAGATTTGATATAGTGTGAGAAGGTATTCTACTGAACTCTAGTTAATCTCTGAATTCTTTGGTAATGAGCCATTTAGAACAGACCAACTTTATATGCAGAGACTATAAGTTGAGCATAGAAAAATTCCAATGTCTTGCTATACAAAATAAAAAAAGAAACATGTATCGAGTTAGCATATACAACCTGTAAAGTTTACGCAGGACCATAACTATATAGCATCTGTTCTCATATGAGATCATGCTTTAGAAGTGAAAGTGGTTTTAGTCATTTATCATCATCATTCACTAAGCCCTGTTTATGCTTTATAATTACAATTCTATGTTACATTTTAATAATGATACATCAAATAGCAAACCTTTATATTTGATAGATTCGCAAGAAACTGGATGTGTTTTATGATCTATCCAACTTTGTAAAAAAGTGAGCATCAAGGAAAATATTGGCAAGTACAAGTCAAACCACATTCAAAGCTAGTTGAAAAAAGGGCCCTAAACACAAACAAGTTAACAAGTAATGTTGAAAGCACTATAAACAACAAGCAAAATCCAAACATGTGACCTGTATACATGATTTTGCAAAAAAAATTTCCAACTTTATTTTATTATGATAGCTTACTCATTAATGTCATGAGACTTGTAGATAAACAATTAAGCACCAAGGTTCTTTTTACACTTTGACAACAATAGCTACTCTATTAACATATACAACAGGATATAGCTTTCTCAAACCATATATTAGAGCTTTACCAAAAAAAACCATATATTGGAGCTTTACCAAAAAAACCATATGTTGGAGATTTAAGATGAGAAGTAACCAAGTGGTGAAGAAGATGTCTTGGTCTCTCCAAAAGGTTACAATGCGCTTTAAAACTACAAATCTTTCTTCCTTAAAACTCGAATCTGCCACTTCATAATTACGATAGGTCTAGATACAAGCCCGAGTAAAAGACCTCTTAATTATTTTACGTGTCGTTTGTAAAACAATCTCGTTTGATTTAAGCATATATCTTGTGTTTTATAGATAGTCATTTTGTTCCATTAATTGCATCACTTATGTATATGCTGGTATTGTTCTAGTACTCCATTGCACTGTCAAGATATTTCCGTCGTGCATTGATTGTCCCGTGTATGAAATAAACATGAGCTGTTTATCTGGGATCTTAAAGTTTGGTGCATGTTGCTTTGGTGTCATTGCGTTATATGGTCACTTTTCGGGCGAGCGCAACTATATTTATATAATTGGGTATCTGCCCAATGAATCTTTAATCGGGTCTTATAATTTCTGTGGTATGACTTCTGTCTACATTACACAGTTTGCTTTTAAATTAATTTTTGGGTGAACCATTTTACTCACTTTAATGTCCTTGCCAAAATGTATGTATAGTTTTTTTAGAAAGATTTCTATTCAGCTTTATAAATATGTCCAAGACCCCCATATTCTATACCTAAATTGTCCTATATGTCTAGTGTGTCAAATGTTGGATACACTAATTATCCAAAATTATGTATTTGCCACTTTCTTTCATATGTGTGTAATAAGATACCATGTATGTTCATTGACTTTTAAGTTCTTGAATACTATGTCGCTAACTTATAAATGGACATGTGCTTACATACGGGTTGTCCCCAACTGGACACCCTCAGCACTGATCTATTTCTTGGTCGTGTGCCTACACCGGATTTCCACCTGGACACCCTCAGCATTGAATTACTTGACGTGTGCCTACACCGGATGTCCCCACCCGGACACCCTCAGCATTGAATTACTTGACGTGTGCCTACACCGGATGTCCCCACCCGGACACCCTCAGCATTGAATTACTTGTAACATACAACCGGAGCTAATCCATATCATAAAATATAGCATGCGTTTACGTTTTAAAAAAAAACTAAACCAGGTATTGTACACCTCACGAGGGATATATTATTAAATTATTATGTAACCAAACAGGTTAATAACCATGTAATGCGTTAGTAAAACCCCCCACCCCCCCCCCCCCCCGGCATCCCCTCCCCCCCCCCCCGCAGACGAGTATGAAAATTGAGCTGTAAACGAGTTTAAATCAAACACTGTAATTTGAATTTGCAACAATCATTGTTCTCACCCCACAAATATATGTTTAAAAACATGTAAAACGTGTGGGCTAGACGAGTTGAAAATGAGCACGTAACGAGTTTAAATCAAACACGTAATTGAATTTGTAACAAGCATGTTCTCACCCCAAAATATATGTAAAACATGTAAAACGTGGGGCTATGAACTCACCTTGATGTTGAAGAACGATTGATAGGTAGGCATCTAATTGACATTGATGATGAAGAACAATTGACAGATAGGCATCTCATATGCACAATACGAACAGAAGACGAAGCTGCTTGACCGAGATGATGCAGCTTAACTTAACGGCTAAGTCCCACTAGCCTAGGATAATGTGTTTGGGTTTCCCGATGAATTGTTATGTCAACGCGACGCGTTGATAAAGATTTAGATTTAACGTTGTAATGGTTTGGTGGTTGGTTAAATAAATAAATTGAAACTATACTCAAAGTGTGTAATACATTCTTTATATATTACATATAAAAATACACCCTTATATAACTCGTACCGATTTATATAACAAAGACAAACAATCCAATAAATATTTGAGGAATATGATTCTTTACAAGTATTGTATCAAAGATGTGAGAAAATATTTGTAGTAATATAATCCGACGCGTTTTCGGAACTCACCAGTTTAAAATATTAAAATGTCCTCGTATAAACGTAATCATACGTTCTAAAGTTACTAATTAAATTAACGATTTTTGTAAAGCTTTTACAATGATTATTAGGTTATCTTCTAGCTGACAATCTTAAATATAAAATAACATTTTATAAACTTATATTTCGTTTCCTCGACGGGTCGTGTCCAAAATAGTTGTCTAATTGTAAACATATTGTTTTTCGTTCGTTGTCAAGTTATTGTATAGTTATATTTTAATATATCTTTAAAATATAACTTAGTCTCTTTTACCGGTTTCTAAAATAATATAAACTTTTAATAAAACATTACTAAATATAAAAGTTATGCACATTTCGCCATGAAATTCCCGTATATATATCGTTTTCCATTTCCGTAAAACTCTACGTTTTCCCTTTAATCATTATATATTGAAGTCATTCGTTTTTCAATATTTCAAATGCACGCGCCTTCTAGTTATAATATATATGTTGCAAGTATTCACGTTTCCATTTTTCCAACTCCCGCGTTTATCAGATATGACATATATTCACGTTATTATATCGAAACTCACAAACTAATAAATATTATATTTATATAACCCTTAACCGCCCTTTTGTTCCGATTTATAATTTATAAATCTCGTTAAAATTTTATATTCATAAAATTTTAATATATATTTATTGTTAATTCATCTTAACTCACTTAATAAATATTATATTTATTTAACCATTTTAAAAACCACCAAATAATAGTTATCCAGTTTTAATATTTATTAAAACTTAAGTTATTTTTATTTGTCGTTTTGATAATATAAACCAAACAAACCCTCGTTGTTTCCTCGTTGATCCAAACGCGCCCTACTCGTGCCAAACTCAAAACAAACACCCCTAATTGCTATAAACCCAACGCACCCTAGTCGACTGACCCGCGAAACAAACGCGCCCTAGTTATGCTTAATCCGAACCAAACACCCCCGTTTGGCTGCCACTATACCAAACGGGCCCTAATTTGTTACAAACCAAACGCCCCTAATCCATAAACAAAACCAAACGCAGCCAGTGGCTGTTTCGCAGCCAACACCCAACAGCCCCCGGCTGTTAAACCAAACAAACCAAACACGCCCTTTTCTCGGCTGTTTCCCAGCTATCCCCGCAACTAACCCGACCCAACCCAACTAACAAACACCTTCGGGGTGCTTAATAAAACCAACCGCACCCGCGACTGTCAACCCGACTCACCCTCGGCTGCTAAACCCACAAACCCATACCCGGTATATATATACAAACCAAACGCTCCCGGCTGTGAACCACAACCACCCCACACCGACGCACCCTTGGCTTCTATAAACAAATCCAAACATCCCTTCGTTTCTATAAACGAACCCAAACGCGTCCCTTTTGTGTGGTGTACAACCAAAATCCGAACCCCCACCATGCTTGCCATTACCAACGCTCCCCTTTTTGGTGTAAACAACAACCCGAACGCACCCTCGGTGCTAAACAACAACCCAATGAACACCCCCTTATGTGCTAACCCAAAACCGGACTCACCCTTTTCGAGGGGTTTTACAACCCGAACGCACCCTATGGTGCAAACACGAAACCTACGCACCCTAGTGGTGGCTGAGGTGGTGGCGTTCGGTGGAGGTGACGACGGCGAGGAGATGATGATGGCGTTAGGCGGTGTAGGATGGCAGCAGTGGTGGTATAAGTGGAGTGGGGAGGCAGCCGGCGGGTGAATGTGGTGGACAGTGGGGTGGTGGTTTGCTATGGTAGTGGCGATTAAAGTGGCACGGCGAGTGAGGCTAGTGGGTCAAGGAGATGTGTTTTTAGGGGACCATTTTTGGAGTCGGCCGGAAAATCCCGCCGGAAAAGTTTTCCAGCGGCGGCGCGACGGTGGTGGCCGGCGGATGGTCGCGGAAGACTGGTGGTTGCCGCGCCTGGGCGGTCAACAATGGGAGAGATGAGAGAACTATAAATGAGAGTGTCGTGTGTATATTTAGGATGAATTTGAATTTTTGTTTATAATAAAAATGTATATTAAAACTTTAAAGTTAAATGATAAGTGTTAGATACTTGAGGGACCAAATGTGTAACTTTTTCATATACTTTTTGATAAAAGCGGTTCGGGACTCATTTGAGTGACTTAACGGATGATTCAACTCTTGAAACTTGCGCCATTGTTTTCCGAATCATTTTTCTGATAAAAATGAGTATTTACTTGATAATGTTTCATAAATATTTTATAATATTTAATAAAATATCTGTTATTCATTTTGTGAACCGGTTTCGTCTTGTCCGAAATAAAATTGGATTTCAACTCGAGTATTCGCGTTATCCGTAACGCTTTTAATTAAAATGATGACTAATTTATTTAATATTTTTATTAAATAAATACTGATAATTAAAAACAAATTTAATTGTTTTTGTGTGTCCGCGTTGTATATTGTTCGAAAAATGTTTGCGGTGCTGTTTTAGCCCTTTTCGGCTCGTTTCCAGGTCTCGGGCAAAACTGAAAAGTTGTCAGGAATGTCGTTTCACATCGAATTACTTTAGGGTCCGAGCCGTGAAGACGTGATTTAGATGGTTGTTCTTGTAAGTCAAGCCAGACCTAAAAGTCAAAGGGGTAAAATGGTTATCTTAAAAATCCGAAAATTCTCGGATGTTACATTTTGAGTACAAAATTTTCTTATGCGTAATTTAATAGATGACGCGGTATAAATTAAGGTTGATTTTGCGGTAAACGGTAAAGCGTGTTAGTCATATTGTGTAACTAAATTGTTGGAAAATTTTAAGTGTGGTGACAACATAAATGAGTTTTTACAATGTAAACTGAATAGTGCGGATTTTTGATGGTAAGGATTGATTTTTGTATCTTTGGTTCACCTTAGTAGACCTTGCGTATAGAGGAATATCTAAGGGCGCAAGAAAGTGACAAAGGCAAAGGTAAGGAAGTTGTTAGACCCTCTGTGAATATGATAAGAAGAGGGTGTAAAGAATACAAAACGACAACACAAAACCATGGAAAGAAACTTGTTTCAATGAGAACAACAGTAGACACTGGTTTCCAACCAAGGAAAAACCAAAATTAGAATGTTGAAGTTGGTAAACTGGTCCAATTCAAGAAGGATGCCGTAGAGTAAACAAAAAGAACAACACAAATTCTTAGTGGTTCGGAAAGGGGCTACTAAGAACAATCCCCTCAGAACCAAGGTCCAAGTTTTTAGTGAAATGTTTTAGGAACAGATTTGTTTAATATTCTGTTCACGAATTTTTTGAAGCATTTTATGTGCAGGTTGAGCAATTGCGTGGTGGATTGATTCTGGTGCCGGACAACTAACGTGGTGGATTGATTCCGGTGCCACAACTCATGTTTGTAAAGATCGTTGCTGGTTTAAGACATATGCACCGGTGGAAGACGGATCTGTACTTTACATAGGTGATGATCATTTCGCTCCTATTCATGGAAAAGGAAGTGTGGTGTTGGAATTTAGTTTAGGAAAATATATTACTTTGTTTAATGTGTTGTATGTTCCAAACCTTCGTAAGAATTTGATTTCTGGTCCTGTATTAAGTGTGGATATAAACAGGTGTATGAATTCGATAAGTATATCTTATCAAAGTCAGGTGTGTTTATAGGATTTGGTTACTATAACAATGGTATGTTTATGTTGAACTTGAATAAAGTTCCTGATGATTCTGGTTCTGTTTATATGTCTTCTTCTACTGTTGTTAATTCCTCATTATGGCATGCTCGTTTAGGACATGTGCACTATAAAAGAATGCTTGAAATGTATATAGATGATTTCATTCTTGCTATTGATGAAAATCTAGAAAAATATACTACTTGTATGTTAACTTAGGCAACCATTTAAAAGTATAACAAGGAAATCTGTCATACTTGAATTAATACATAGTAATTTGTGCAATTTTCATGCAACACCATCTTTAGACAATAAAAAGTATGTTATAACTTTTATAAATGGTGCCTCTAGGTTTTTCTATGTTTACTTGCTACATGAAAAAGATGAAGCCCTTAATAAATTTTGAATTTATAAAACATAAGTTGAATTGCAACAAAATGACTTAATTAAAACTTTACGCATGGATAGAGATGGTGAATATTATGGTCCTGTATTTTTCCAATATCTAGGAATCATTCATGAAACTACAGCTCCTTACATACCACAACAAAATGGGGTGGATGAAAGGAAAAATAAAGCTCTTGAGGAAATGGTTAATTCCATATTATCTTATTCGGGTTGAGTGATGGGTTATGGGGAGAAGCCATGTTAACGGCTTTCTATTTATTGAATAGGGTTCCTAATAAAAGGAACAAGGCTACCCCATATGAACTTTGGTATAAGAAACAACACAACCTGTCATTTTTGCGGGTTTGGGGTTGTAGGGCCGTTGTTAGGCTTCCGGACCCAAAAGGGAAAACTTTGGGTAAAAAGGGTATTGACTGCATCTTTGTTGGATAAATGAGCATTCCAAGGCATATAGGTTTTATGTTATTGAACCTAATAACTTTGTTTCTATTAACTCAATTATAGAATCAAGAGATGCAATATTTAATGAGAATTGTTTTTCTTCAATACCTAGACCAAAGGTATTATACCAAATTCAGATGAATCTCTAAGGGATGATCATTCAAATGATGTATCAAGTGAGACTCCCAAACCTCGTAGAGGTAAAAGAGCTAGGAAAGCTAAATCATATGGTTCTGATTTTCAACTATATCTAGTTGAGGGATCAAGAGATCAAATTGGATCACAATACTCTTATTGTTATAGTATTGAGGAGGATCCTGTTGGGTTTTTACAACTATTAAACATTAAAGATCACGAGTACGCAGCGGAAAAGATAAACACGTATAGAATAACATAGTTAACAAGGGTTCAAGAACGCGTACCTTTTAGCAATTAACGAATACACCGTTTTGAATATACGCGTGTGTATAATTTAAATACCACGCAAAAACCACCCAAGATCTAAAGTAAGATCTCTCTACTTCAACACACACAATACGTTCTTAGCAAACAATTGAGTATGCTAGTACTAGTAGTGATAAAGCCACCGAATGCCTTCGACTCTTGAATCAATCAACACGAAAAACCCTTTAAGGGTTGTTTTAGTTTGATCACAAAAGCAAAACCCTAGGGGTGTTTGGTTCGATCGCACGGCAAAAGGGAGGGAGGAGAAGATAATTTAGGGATTTAGTTTTTCAAGTTATGAGAAAACTAAACACAATAATCCTCTATTTATAGCCTCCTAAACTTGGCTTGCAAGTTAGATAATTTCACCTCCTCATGAGATTAGGAAATTATTGGCTAAAGGAAAAAAGAAATAATTCTCATACTTTCTTTTTTCTCTATAATTGCATATTAGTCCTTCATTTTAACTATTAATGACTAATATAACTCTCATTAAATACTTGTTAACATTTAACGCTCGTTTAAGCTTTATCACTTAAATATATTACATTTAATATATTTATTATTAATTATTTTACGTATTAACGCGTGCATTCCCGTAGGATCGAATAAACTTTCTGGACATATGTTATTTTACGTGGACATAATCCAACAGCTCCCACTTAGACATGTACCAAATAATATAATAACATTGGTAAACGTCTAGCAACACGCCAATGCTCCAAGAAATATCCGAGTGTGGTTTCATAAAGTCACAGATAAATGATTTATGTATTTACAATCCCTTTGTTTCAGATATCGTGTTAAAAATAGATATGGATCTAAGTCATTCAATTATTTAACGATTCTGTTTCTCGTATATATGATTAATCAAGATTACCAAAAATCATTGAGACATATCTACCTGAGTTTTTGGGTGCGGACACACATACATCTGATTAATACTACAAGGGGCCTAGTGGCATCATACTTTAACTATTGAAGGAACAAATTCTATATTGACTACAAGTGTCAAGTCATATGCTTCACAATCACTTCTAAAAATAGTCCTTATTAGCTACCTTATTCAGGATAACTTAAACTACATCAAGAAGGATTATCCACACATGCAAGACCTACTTGCATCTCAAGTCTAAGGATTTAGTAAATCAAAATCACTTACAAGATTCACTTGATGACGACGATCCATAAAGTGATGATCTTGTTAGTTGGGGAAAGTCCAATATTCATCTTATGAATATCATGTGAGTTTGGCGGACACATCCTTTAATATCCAAGATATCACCAATCACTCAGATTTGTCTTAATTTAACAATATTCCCATATTGTTAATCGACAACGGACTAATTTAGAATAATAAATATTATTCATGGATTAAACATGCAAATATAGGACATAATTTATATTAAATATAACCACATACCACGTATCATTATCATTAATAAAATTGTCTAAACATCCCTTATCCAAATACTAAATAGATCAAATGCATGATAATTCTAGTTGACAAATCATGCCTCAAGATACGACTATCGTACTTGTTGACAAGGCATAGATTTCATTAATTTCAAATAGCTTTGATCTTTCGGAATTTTGAGAATACTTATTTCTAGAATTCAATTAATGAAGTTCTTGAATATTTATGATGATTGTTTGTTTATACAAATATCTCAATATTAACACACTATATCTCATAAGGTGTGTGACATCAACTATTGACAACAATCATCTTTCGCAGCTTCCAAAAGTGCAAAGTATTCTTATTCTTTAATGTATAATGCAACTATGCTCTTAGTTGAGCACAACTAGTCCACATGGTCATCATCAAAAATGAAATCATACCATGACTAGTATTGAGTGTCATCTCAATTCGATTTAGCATCCGTATACACAAACAACCCCATGCTTTTAAAATCCGTAAACAATGAATATTCTCTTAATAATGTTTGGCACCTCATGAACTCCAAGTTCATTGGTTTATTCTAATTTCACAATAAATTATTGCAATATATATCCTTAGATTTTCATTAATATGGACAAATCCATAATCTAAGAAGAATTTCAAATCCAAACATATTCAATTCAATGATTATCTAATAACTTTCGACTAAATACCAACATTGTCAAATCATCTTGCATTCATGCATGATACAACTATTTCTCTACACAATATGATGTACATAATAAATCCTTTAGTCCAACTTAAGATTTCATTCATGTTCCATCTTATCAAAAGATATGTATCCATTGAGACTTTCTAAATGGTATGTCAAATTGTGTTAGATTTATATACCACATATATTTATAGCAATAAACATATTATTTTAAGGTTGTACATTTAATTTCCTAAATCTTTCAGGTGAAGAAAACCTGAACATAATACTCCCACTAGCTTTTAGGAATACTCAGGAGTTATCTTAATTATAATTAAATTTAAATCAAATAAATGAATCTTTGAAGCTTGCATACTTTTCTGAGATGTTTATTATCAACAAAACCTTTAGACATTTAGACATAGGCGTTTAGGAGCTCGATGTGTCCTTACAAACCTACGAATGAAAGCTACTACCTCTTGAGGTGGTCGAAACCTGCAACTTCAACCGTAATTTCGCAAGTGTTTTCAGGAGGTGATGTATCTTTATCTTGATTTTCTTTAAGTTCTATCGCCCTCCCATTGGCTTCTTAAGAGATTAGATTCTTCTCTAAGAACTCAGCATACCTCGCAACAACAATTTTGTTTTCAGGTAGAAAGTAGAAGTAGTAACCTATTGTTTTCTTTGGGTATCCTACAAAGATACACTTAACAAATCTTTGTTGGAGTTTGTCAAGCATATCACACTAGAGACCTCTGTAATAGACATACATAATCAGGATACTCAGAGACCCTAAACCCTGATTGCTGATGCATATAAGTAGCCAAGCTAAGGACAGTCCGAATGGTACCAGGTTTCATAACTGGACTAAAAGTCTCATCAACATCAATACCTTCTATCTGAGTACTATCATTCGCCACAAGACGAGCCTTGTTGTGAGTAAGAGTGCCTTCAACCAAATACTTATGGCAAAAAGCCACATACAGCGAACAATATTAGTGTCTGTGGGTCGAGGAACAAGAGTCCAAGTGTTGTTATTAATAAGTGCATTATATTCATCACGCATAGAATTTTACCAATTTAGATCAGTAAACGCATCACGATATGACTTTGGTAAAAGAGAGATTAAAGACTCATGAAGATTAAGACGTTGAGTAGGACGAGTAGTTCCATCCCGAAAACGTGTGACCATTGGATGAATCGATGCGGGGTTTGGGTTCGGGTTGGTATGGGTAGGATTGGTCGAGATATCAAACGGGATAAGTATCAGTGGGTTTTGGGCCGCAGTTGGAGGAGTAGGTAATGGGATCCGATTGAAGATTGGGCCTCATGAAGGTTCGGTGTAGGATTTATGCTTGAATCAGGAGAGGTTGTTACTGGGTTATACGATTGGGTTGGTACTAGGCTATAGGAATTAATAGCAGTAGGCGTATTATGATGGATTAGTGTGGTAGGAATAATAGGAGTATTTTGTGTAACAGTAGGAGATGTATTTTGTGGAACAGTAGTTGTAGGTATAATACGAGGTGGAGTATTTTGAGTTATGATGTCAGGTGAGTCGTCTAAAAAGGTGTATCTAGGCATCGAGGTGTGTTGAATAGTATCATAAGGAAAATGGATTCATCAAAGGTTATATGGCATGAGATAATAATTTTATAGGTGTTTAAATCGAGACACTGATACCTATGATGATTGAAGGCGTGTCCCAAAAATATGGTAGGTGTGGTGCGGGGTTCAAATTTGTGATTGGGGTATTGGCGAGGGTAACATAAACAGCCAAAGGTACGTAAAAGGCTATAGTTAGGGTCTTTGCCAAATAAGTGAGTATAAGGTATTTCATTGGAAATATCGATGGAAGGCAAGATATTGAGTAAATGAATGACCATGTTAAGGGCTTCGACCAAAAAATTTGGTGAAAGATTGGCTTGGAAAAGTATGGTTTGTATGAGGTTGTTGATAGTACGTCCATACATTAAGACTTACCATTTTGTTAACAGGTTTTCGCACATGAGAAACGAAATTGGATGCCATTATTAGCAAAAAGTTTATGTAAGGCGCAGTTGTCGAATTCACCACCGTGATCACACTGGAATGACTTAATCTCACACTTAAACTGAGTGTGAACATATTTACGCAACAACACAAATTTGGATAGAACATCAGAGTTATTAAGCAACGGATAAACCCAAACGAATTGTGAATAATGATTTAAAAACAAAATAAATGTGTACAATATAAATGTGTACATTGAACATTCTAGACTTGGGCTTGACCCGACACAATAATAATACAGGCTAATAATAATATAGTGCTAACATTACTTTCAATCAGCTACCCACAATGGCGATGGTGGGACGGCGACGATGGTGTCCGTGATGGTAGCCCACAAAAAAGATAATCTTTGATATGATTCGGGGTTTTTTTCTTTTCAATAACAGTGATATTGATGGTGATGGTGGTGGTAGCTTGATGGGAGCGTTGGTGGTGGGTGACTGTTTGAAGAAGAGACGTGTTTGAATTTTTGAATTAGTGCATTGAAAAGTTTATGGACCAATGCTGTTATAGGGTGTTAGGATAAGAAAGATGAAAAGACGAAAAAACCCTTCCAGCTAACAAAATTGTTAACGGGTGTTAGCAAAATATGACCAAATACGCATTAAATGATAAAGTTTGAGACCAAAAGTGCTAACATAGAGTAAATATGACTAAATGCGAGAATCGACAAATGTTTGAGGACCAACATGTAATTTACCCTAAATTATAAGGTAGTTAATTAAGAAAGTGGTGATACGTAGACATAACAATCGGACTTAATAATAGACCTACTCCATTCATGTTAAAAAAATAAAGTTTTTATGTTATTGTTGTAAGTATAGTTGTCAGGATTTAATTTTCTGTATCAATGATCTATATATAAACTAATTCAATTTGCGAACTGATGAAATAATTAATTATAATGCCCACTAATAATTTGAGATAATTAAGGTCATTGGATTCAAAACATGCATATATTTTAAGTCTTTAAGTCCAAAGACAGCTAGCTCTGCTGACGGAAAATAACTACCGAAAACTTTTATTTATTTGCTTGTCATTATCTGGAAGGAATCATGAGTAATTTAAGGTGTCGCTTCTTTTTATATGCTTCTCTACTACAGGTTAAAACGGTGAGTAACAGATAATGTTAGAGATTAATGATTTGTGTTTCATAATAAAAAGTAGTTATAAGTCCGCTTATATTTAAATCAAACCAGCGGGTATTTGCGCATTGCGGCGGCGGATACCATGTGACGATTAATTGGAAAAATAAAAAGAATTTGATCACGATGAGGTCCGGTTAACCTGTTTGTATCGGTTCCGACGGATCCTCTCCGATTCGTCTTCGGACGACTTTTATTGGCTAGCCGTACCGATGGTGACTCACGGACCGGGAAACCGTTGGTTCGGTCCGATTTTTAAAGCTAATCATTTTAGAGAGACATCATACTTTTAATTGTTGTACAATGTGAATATATGATTGTATTTTTAAGTAATGAGGTGTATTAATCATGTATTAATTTTTTTATTTTCATGTGTGTATTGTGTTAATGCATTAAAAAGTTATACACTATGTATAGATGCGTGTAAGTTGAAAAGTCAAGTTTAAAAATTTTAATGCTTAAAAGTGCTTTTATGTTTTATAAGTAGTATAGATTTATTTAAAAAATTTAGTTTAATATATGAACATATGAAAATTTTCTCGTGTTTAATTTTTTGTAATTGTGATATTCGTAAAACTAATAATTATGCACGTGGTTTTACATAAAAAAAATTTATTATGTATTAATATAAGTGTTTTAAAACCGAGTTGACCCGGTCGGTTGAACCGGAAACTGGTTGGGTGACCGAAAGCTGGATTTTGCAGAAAAACCTGGTTGAACCGTGACCCGGTGGCTCGACCGAGTCAATTAACCGGTCTTTAAAACATTGATTAATACCGATTAATATTTTGTAAAGATTTTGTTGGATTGAAGATTTAACTTTCTTTTTACTGGCACGAGTGTTGATGTTAATGTTGTTGTTCAAATTTACCTATTAATATCATGTTGTACACAATACGCGAATATAATTTATTTTTTCGGATATCCTTATATAATCTTTAAATAGATTTTATATATTTTATATTTTTAAAGTTCAAGGAGTATGAAGTGTAAAAGGTATTTGTATATTTTATAAATTTATTAAAAAATATAAAAATTATATGTTTCATTTAACTCCATATAATTTATTTAAATTTTTACCGTTAAAGTTTTATTAATTATCTCTTCTTTTTTTAAGGTTTTGTTTTTTGCAAATTTGACACCTATATTTTATGTTTTTTTTATCCATTTATATCTTCCACCAACTTTTTCAATTTTTGCCTACGTGTCAAAATCAATTGTTCTGATTTGTCCAAAAAATTTTTTATATAAGATCGAATCTCATAGAAAACTCTAAAATGATGTAATATTTTTATTATATAAAAGATAATGTAGTTTGATGTTGGGATTATTAGTTAGTTTTAGAGCATCATACGGCTCACGTTATAGTAAAAAGTGATGTCGCCCCAGCTTTATAACTCAAAACACATAACTTAAACCAAAAACAGTCTCCGCCTTAAATACGTATGTGCATGTTTGTATGATGTGTGTACGTTTTGATCAGTCGATCAACCATTCCCGACTAGTTATTATTTAAGCGTTGTTGATTTTTCATTGCTTAATTGTTACTTATTCAACAATGTCATCGGCGAAATATCGTACTATCCTTAAGTATCACCTCATGCTTCCATTATTTTCGGTTGATATGAAATGCTTAGTTTGTCACAAGGCATGTATGAATTCCTTTGGGGAACATTAATACATTATAACTCATAACTATACTATTGAGGCCAAGCAGAGGCGTCATGTCGTATCAAGTCGTGTTAGGTCGTGGCCAGACCGTGTTCATGTCAGATCAGGCCAATTCATGTCATTTTTAGGCCACATTTAGAGTCGTTTAAGCCATAGCAAGTAAGTTTAGGTCACGACAGGACGTTTGAGGTCGTTCCAAGCCGTTTGAAGCCGTTTCAAATCGTGTCAGGCCGTTTAAGGCCGTTTAATGTCGTTCCAGGTCAGGTCGTGTTCTTGCCAAGTTTAGGTCGCGTGTTTATGTTGTTTCATGCCATATTCCACGCCGTTTAAGGTCGTGTTTCAGGTCATTTCAAGCCGTACCAGGCCGTGTTCAGGCAAAGTCAGGTCGTGTCAGATTGTTTCTAGCCGTGTTTTAGAGTTGGCGAATTTGACAAGGTTTTACACCTAAAAATCAGGTTTTATGTATTATATTACTAGAATGTCATTTAGTAAGTTTGACCATGACTTTTGTAAGTTAAAGACTTTACATGATTGGTTAGTCAAACCCGATAGTCAATTCTAAGTCTATATGTTATGTAAACGATTTTAGAAAATATCATGTGTCACAATTATGAGAGAAAAGGACTTGAGGGACTAAACGTGCCAAATTACCAAACTCATATCACATATCTAGACTTTCCTAGAAATATCTAAGTCTCGAGAGTTTTCGTATGTTTTGTGGTGGGACGAGTCAAAGAGAGAAATGAGGAAAAATTGTGAAGCTTGACGATGAAATTGAAGTTAGATTAAGGCTCTAATTCAAATTATGGTGACCCTAGTGATGATCTTTTTCAAGTAAGTAATCCGATTTGAATTAATTGAAGAATTACGGGTTAAGATTTATGTACCTAAATTTAGGGTTTTTTTTGGTAATTGTTATTCTAAAACAAGTATTGAGGTGTTTATAATAATAGGTTAAGGTCAATTAATGATTTAATAAGTTTTGATTAAATTAGAGTTGATTTTGGATGTTTTGGTTATATGATCATGGTAATGAACATATGAGGATTTGAGGTGGATTGGGTATAATTATGGGTTGAATAAACCTTTGTTGTCGATTTTGTGTTAATAAGTATTATGTTGTGATAATTTTATTTAGGAACCAAGGATTGTTGATGGTGAATTGTTGGTATAGCTTGGATTTGAGGTAAGTAACCATGCTATAATACGTTATGATATGGGAATAAGTATTTGTATTATGTGTATTGATTGTTAAGTGTTTAAGGGGTTTGAATTTGAAGACTTAGAGTGGATGTGGAAACTAGGCTAGATAAGCTTTGGTAAAGGAGTATTCTTGGTTTCATGGGACTAATCAAGGTATGTGTTTTGATCATGATGACTATGATATGATGATTTGTAGTAAGTGTTTGAGGATTAGTGTGGTATGTATACAAATGAATGTGTGAATAGATAAGTGTTTTAGACATGATGTATATGTATGCATTTGATTATGTCATGTATGATAATATATTGTATGCATGTTACTTACTAAGCGTAAGCTTACCCTTTTAGTTGTTGATGTTTTTGTTGGATTTTATAATCAATTAACTTTTAAATAACACGAGTACATAACGGAAGTCCTAAATCACGTATAGAATAAAGTAATTAATAAAGGATCAAGATATATGTACCTTTTAGCAATAAATCAAATGAGCACAGATCTTAAATACGTGTGTATAAAACTAATAAACATGCGAAACCACCTAAGTTCTAAATCAAGATGTCTCTATATCGACACACACAATACATTTGTAGCAAATAATTAAGTATACTTGTACTAGTAGTGATTAAAACGATCTCCTTTTCTTGACTATCAACAAAACCTGATACCCTTGTGGTTTCTTACGCTCAATCGACCCAAACTAAAACAACCCAAAACCCTTTGAGGGTTTGTGTAGCGATCGACCAAAAGAAAAGATAGAGAGGAAGAGAGATTTAGGGATTTAACAGATCTTTGTTGGATCTGTTAACAAATCTTTGTTGGATTTCGTGTGGATATGGAGATTTAGAGATTTTACAAATTCTACACTTAACAGATCTTAGTTGGAGTTTGTCAGGCATATCACGCTTCACAAGCGTCTCACCCGTTAGCAATTCCAGTTATATAAATAAATATTTAACACTCGTTTAGCATTATCACTACATATATTACAAATAATATATTTACTATAATTGTTTTTACGTATTAACGCGTGCGTCCCCATAGGCTCGAGTAAATTTCCCAGACATATATAGTGTACATATTCCAACAGCTCCCACTTGGACATGTAGCAAATAATATAATAACATTGGTAAGCGTCTAGCAACACCGCAATGATCCTAGGAATACCTGAGTGTGGTTTCATAAAGTCACGGTTAAATGATTTATGCATTTACAATCACTTTGTTTTATATACCGTGTTAAAAATGGATAAGGATCAAAGTCATTCCATTATTTAATGATTTTGTTTCTCGTATATGTAATTAATCAAGATTGCCAAAAGTCATTAAGATAGTTCTACATGAGCTTTTGGGTGCGGTCACACATACATCTAATTAATCATACGAGGGGCCTAATGGCATCTTTCTTCAACTATTGAAGGAAAACATTTTTTATTGAATAAAAGTGTCAGACATATGCTTCACAATCACTTCTGAATATACTCTTTATTAGCTACATTGTTCAGGATAACTTAAACTATAACAAGAAATAATATCCACACATGAGGACCTACTTATATCTCAAGTCTAAGGAGTTAGTAAATGAAATCACTTACAAGATTCACTTAATAATGCCAATCCATAAAGTGATAATCTTTATAGTTGGTAAAGTCCAATATGCATCATATAAATATCATGTGAGTTTGACGGATACATCTTTTAATATTCCTAGAATATCACCAATCATTCAAATTTGTCTTAGTTCAATAATATTCTCATATTGTTGATTGACAATGGACTAATTTACGATAATTATAAAAATTATTCATGCATTCAAACATGAAAATATATGATACAATTAATATTTAATGAAAACAAATATACCAAGTACTTTAATTCATTATAAAATAATATTTGGTCTTAAT
>BQNB010087782.1:0-27830 GCA_026074375.1 Tanacetum coccineum | reverse complement strand
CCTTTTCAATATCAACTAACTCGGAGTGAGAAAGTCGATAGAAATGCGTGTAATCTCCATGAGAAATGAAACAAGAGTCTGTTGAAAGACCTTGAGTGGCTAGGGAGGGTTGTGCATAGCGTCACTAGGTTCATGACTGTCTTCCATGTCAGACAACAACTTAGTGTTTCCGACAGTGCATGTATTGACCCAGTTTATGCCTAACCGTATGGAGGGCTTCTTTCTTTTCACCCTTTATCCATACATTTCTTTTTCATTCTTCATCCCCTTCAGTGCTTACCGAGACTTCATAACTAACACCTTGTTGGGTTTGTTCCAATGTTAGCTCCATCTCAGTCGGCATTATTTCCGATTCTCACTTTTTCTCTTTTTGTATCATACCTAAGGACTTCTACACTATCTAGTGGATATCCCTGGGTAGATCCCTCCGATTCTGGTTGGATCATGGGATTTGAATACCTATGCCTAACCACCTTATAACTCCATAAATTTAAGTACATGGTCGGTCTTTTGGGTATTCCATCACAATCCTTCCAAAATCATTGAAAAAGTTCAATCAAAGTGTTTGATATAAATATCAAAATATTTACACTTTAAAAGTTTTTCATCATCACTAAAAACTCCCTTTTAACATGTGCATCGTAATCGTAGTACATGCTAGGTGTAGAGTGCATTGAGTCCATTTTATATGATCACATTTCAATACAAGTTAGGTTCAGTTTAATCATATTTTCTCCCCTTATCCAAAATGTTAATCCCTTGATATTTTGGATATCAAGTGATTAAACGTTCAGAGACAAAATGTTATACAATATATATAAGGAACATTTTAATGCTCCCCTTCAATATTTGAGGGTATATAAGACAGTGCCGAGTATAATAATTTGAATTTTTTTGAATTTACTAAGAAATTCTTGAAAATTTTGTACTCACGCACTCCTTATTATCACCATTAAGTCTACACTACATATATACAAATTCACAAGTTTTTATTATGTACTAGGTTTGACCTGTTATGATGAGGACATCATATGATAAATCATATGGTCCTTTCCAGCAGCCGAAGGTCTTCCCCGTACGGTCTTCCACCAACAAATTTTTCCAGACTCCTATTGATCCTTCTGTTCCTTAGTTGTTGATCAATAGCCTGAATCATAGCTCCTGCTCTTTCCTTGTCTACATTTCTCCAGACTGTCTGTGGCGAGTACTTCATCCGGATTCTCTTCAGAATATCATCAAGAGCAGACCGAACATCGTTGAGTGTACCGTCACTAAATTTGTGGAGTTTATCAATATGCATCAATCTGTTCTTCTTGTCTTTATTCTGATATATGAAACCTCTGGGATTGGAGTATGTTGTATATGCTGACTTACGTTTGATATCTGATCTGTACGTATCCGGCCTTGTGAGGTTGAGCTTCTTTTGGTAACTTTCGACACCTAATTGAAGATCTTCCACACGCCTTCTGAGGACAATGCTTCTTGTAAACATTCGCAGTGAGACACCCAAAGCTAGACGATTTATCAGCTTGCCTTGAACAAGAAGAAGCAGCATGTCTTCGATGCCTTGAAGGCGAAGTCTGTTGTAGTCGCCTTCTTTGAATGTGTACAGCTTGTCGTCATTTCTACGAACAGTGATCCAATCCAAATGTTTGTAATTATGCCATTCGACAATCTTAAGCTTTGTAACAGCAAGGATTCTGTGTCTGGAGTAGACATCACGAGCAGATTCCCTGTTTACTGCAAATCCATAGAATTGTTGACATTTTCGCCCCCAGTGAGAGATGCCTCAGAGTGTATGTTTGAAACTAATTTATGGTAAAAGTTTTCTGGGGTTTTGAAGTTTAATTGATATAATAGTGCTTATAATCGTCCTCTCTACCTTTTTGGTATGCAATACGATCTTCAAGTATTGTTATTATTCAAGGGTTTCTTAGTATAATTGATTTATGATGATGGATCTGGATCTCTTCGTATATTTTTTTTATCATCATCATTATTTGGGTTTTTATGTGAAACCCTAATACCATAGCTGCTCGTTGATTTGGTTTGATTATATTTGATCTTTGTTTTCTTTGCTCATCTATATGGATCGATTGCATAAGGAGCAGCAGGTGTGCTTTGTTATCATGGTTACCACTGGTTTAGGTAACATGATATCATACTTGGTTTTTCATGTAACACGTCCAGTTTCTGGTTTTGTCAAAGACCACATATCTGATGTTAGGATGCGTGATAAGAAGAAGACACAAAGAGATTCATCACACATTAGTTCTCATAACAGCAGCAACAAAGGTTGTGTAAATCTTGAAACCCTACTTCCTGTTGATACTATTGTATATTATTAAGGTTTTGTGGTGGTTATGTTCCTGAAAGTTTAAACCCAAATATGGCGTATGGTGTTTCTGGTGGCCCATGATCTTCAAAGTTATAAGGAAGTCACGTTCAGATCTTGATGGTTTGAAATTATTTGGGTTTCAGTTCTTGAAGTCAGAAGATCATGGTATATAGTAGGGCATGGTATTGATTCGTGTGTTGTGTTGTGTTTCTCTGATGGTATACATGTTGAATAACTATTCATGGAGAGATGGTGTATGTGCATGGTTGTCATATGATTATCATGAATATGGCATTAATACTGCTGCTAATTAGGCTCGTATTCCATGTATATGTTTACTACTGTTTGGGCCTATTACATGATTTGTGCTGCTATGTTTGAACAGTACTAAGATTGTTGGGAATTATGTTTTCCTAACTTAGTACTGTTAGTTGTAATAGTTAGTACTGTTAGTTGTAATAGTTAGTACTGACGGTTATAGTTTGTACTGTTAGTATTAGTTAGTACCTCGTTAGTAATAGTTTGTACCGCCAATACAAAATAGTTAGTACCGTTTAAGAGATATGCATGAGATATTATAGGAAAAGATATGCATTATCTTTTACGCATTTTGTAAGTCTGTTAGGGTTTATCCTTGGTGTAGAAAAAGAACCCTACGGCATTAGAGAAGAGATCTCTTACCAAAAAGCAATCTCATAGTTAGTAATCCGTAATCACTCTAGCAGATTAATACAAAAGTTTAGTTATTAATATTCATTGTTCTTCTTGGCATTATAAGTTAGTTTCCGCATAACTTATAGTGTTTATAGTCATTGTTTCTCCTGTAGTTTGTGTGGATCTATCCATATTAGCTACAACTCTTAACAGGGTAGAAAGATCTATATTGAATTGGGATCTACAAGTGGTATCAGAGCTTGTAGAGAAACTCTGAGTAAGAAGAACTAAAACTAGTTATAAACCTCTACCTTACAAATCTATTCAATGGCTAGATCAGATGATGATATTCCACCACCATCACAAACTCAAACACCAACACAACAAACCCCTCACACTGTTTCAACCATCAAACTCCCTATTCTTAAGAAGGGAGAATATGACATATGGGCCATGAAAATGGAACATTATTTGGCCCATACAGACTATCCTATCTGGGAAGTCATTCAAAGAGGCAATGGTCCTGTGAGTGTCTCAACATATACAAATGGTGTAATAAAGGTTCTGCCTCCTAAGACTGCAGAAGAAATTTTAGCCAGAGAAAGAGAAAGAAAAGCAAGGACCACCTTGCTTATGGCTTTACCAGAAGATCATCTTGCTAAATTTTACAAAATGACTGATGCAAAAGAGATGTGGGAAGCTATCAAATCTAGATTTGGTGGCAATGATGAATCAAAGAAGATGCAGAAGTATATTCTAAAGCAATAGTTTGAAGGCTTCTCTGTATCAAACTCAGAAGGGCTGCATAAAGGCTATGACAGGTTTCAGAGTCTTCTGAGTCAACTAGAGATTCATGGTGCAGGCGTCTCCACTGAAGATGCAAATCAGAAGTTTCTTAGATCTCTACCTTCTGCCTGGTCTCAAGTTTCCTTAATTATGAGGACCAAGCCAGGAGTTCCATTCTCAAGTTTTGATGAACTTATAGATAATACTAGGCTATTGAGTCTGATGTTAAAGGCTCTACTGCATCATCCTCTAGCACACAGAATGTGGCATTTGTTTCTGAGAACACTAGCAGTACTAATGATGTTAGTACTGCTTATGGTGTTTCTACTTCTACTGGTCATAATTCACAATGTGAAAATCCTTCATCATACTCCTTCCTTGCTAATCAATCCAGTTGTCCACAATTGGATCATGAGGATCTGGAACAGCTTGATGAGTTTGATTTAGAAGAAATGGATTTGAAATGGCAGGTGGCCATGATTTCCATGAGAATGAAGAAGTTTTACAAAAAGACAGGTAGAAAGCTGCAATTTGATGCCAAGGAACCGGTTGGTTTTGACAAAACCAAAGTCGAGTGCTACAATTGTCACAAGACAGGGCATTTTGCTAGAGAGTGCAGATCCAAGGGGAATCAAGATAGTAGGAGGAGAGATGCTTGGAACACTGGGAATAAAGATAAAGACAATGGGAGGAGATCTGGTAAACAGGAGGAACCTAAAGCTTTGGTAACTCTTGATGGAGATGGTGTTGATTGGACCAGTCACTCAGAAGATGAGCAAGAGAACTATGCTTTGATGGCTTACAGCAATTCAGGCTCAGACACTGAGGTAACTTCTTGTTCAAAAGAGTGTAAAGAATCTTATGCTAAACTTAAAAAATTATATGATGAACAGAGGGAACAACTTGGTGATGCCAGTATAGAAATTCAGGCATATACTCAAGCTTTAAAGAAAGTAGAAGCACAATTAGTTACTCATCAACAAAATCAACTTTGGTATGAAGAAAAGATTAGGTTTATGAAAATTAATTTAGATGATAAAACTGATGTGCTAACCTATCATAAGAAACTATTGGCAAAAGCTGAAAAAGAAAAAGAAGAATTGAAAGCTAAAGTAGAAAAGTGGCACAACTCTTCTAAAAGTCTTAATATACTGCTAAATAGTCAGATGAGTGCTAGGGACAAAGCTGTGCTTGGGTATGGAGATCAAATATATAAATGTGTCTTAAGTTATGAAAATGAAGTTTTTGGAAGTTTATTTGATAGTAGGTCTAGTGATCTAGAAGATAGGCCTGTGAATGATAGATATGCAGAAGGGATGCATGCAGTTCCCCCTCCAATGATAGGGATTTACATTCCTTCTAGACCTGATAAAGAAATAGATGACTCACAATTTACATATTGTCCAAAGTAATCTAACCTAGTGAATCTGATGCTAGGAGTAGTGACTTTAATTCTTGTGAATCCAATTCTAGTGAAGAAACACTTGAATCTGTGCCTGAACTAGTTGTAAATGAACCCAAAGTAGTAACTCACCCTAAAGTCTGGTCTGATTCTCCTATCATTGAGGAGTATGAATCAAATAGTGATGATGAACATGTGTCTCTACCCACAAAAGAACAAGAAACACCTAGTTTTGCTTTTATTAATACTATTAAGCATGTAAAAACTCCTAGGCAAACTGTTAAATAACAAAACACATGTAGTAAGAGTCCTAAACCTGACAAAAAGGATTTTAGTGGTTTAATGTCTAAAAAACTAGTTTTGGGATATGGGTTTACTAAAAGGCAATGTTTTGTAATTTGGTAGTTTAGCCATCTAAATAGAAATGTGAATTTCCATGAGAAAAGAATGGCTAAACAAGCTGAATTAAACAAAAGGATGTGTAAGGGTACTGGTCAAAGGGAAAATAGGCCAGTGTGGAACAATGTGCAAAGAGTGAATCACCAAAACCAATTTGTTCCAACAACAGTACTTACTAGAACTGGCATAATTCAAGTTAATACTGCTAGAACTAGCGGTACTAACACTGTTAATACTGCTAGGCATAATTTTAACAGTAAGGTAGTACCAACTAAGCTGCTAGGAAAGATAATGCTGTTAAACCTATTGTGAATAATGTTAGACCAAAAACTGATTTTCATAAAACTCTTTCACCTATTAAAAGGCCATTTAATAGAACAACAGCACCAAGAATAAAATTTTCAAATCAAAAAGTTAATACTGCTGAGGTAAAAGCAGTTAGTGCTGTTAGGGGAAAAAGAGAAACTACTGTTAAGCCCTCAGCAAGTTGTAATTAGAGACCTAAAAGACATTACTAGAATAAAGTCTCCAAATACAATGGTGGATCAAATTCTAGAAATTATATTACTTTCAAAGATCCACTAGGCAGACCCAAGCCTAAAAAGGTATGGGTCCCTAAGAAAAACTAATCTCTCTTATTTAATGTGCAGGATTATCCACAAAGAGCTTTAAAGAACAAAGGGATTGTTGATAGTGGATGTTCCAGGCACATGACTGGAAACAAGGCCCATCTTGCTGAATATCAAGACTATAATGGTGGCCCTGTTGCTTTTGAAGGAAGTAAAGGTTACATAACTGGTAAAGGTAAAATAAAAATAGGAAAGTTAGATTTTGAGGATGTGTGCTTTGTAAAACAACTACATCATTTCAATCTCTTTTCTGTGTCACAGATGTGTGACAAGAAGAACAAAGTTCTCTTCACAGACACTGAATGTCTTGTGTTGTCTCCTGAATTTATGTTACCTGATGAAAATCAAGTATTACTTAGAGTCCCTAGACAAAACAATATGTACAGTTTCAACCTAGAGAACACTTTTCCTTCTGGAGGTTTAGCTTATTTGATTTCAAAAGCCACAGTTGATGAATCTAACAAATGGCATAGGAGGTTGGGTCATGTTAACCTTAAAAACTTAAACAAACTTGTGAAGGTAAACCTTGTAAGAGGTTTACCTTTAAAGATTTTTTAAAATGACCACACCTGTGTTGCTTGTAAGAAAGGAAAGCAGCACAAGGCCTTCTGTAAGGCCAAATTAGTGAGCTCTATTAGTCATCCCTTACAGCTTCTACATATGGACTTATTTGGACCTACATCTGTAAGGAGCATAAACCATAAGACTTGTTTCCTTGTTATCATTAATGATTTTAGCAGGTTTAGTTAGGTGTTCTTCTTAAGAACTAAGGATGAAACTAGTGGAATCCTTAAGGACTTTATAAGACAAATTAAGAAACAATTAAATCAAAAAGTTAAAACTATTAGATGTGATAATGGTACAGAATTTAAGAACAGGGATTTTATTGAATTCTATGGGTCAAAAAGGATCAAGAGGGAATACAGTAATGCGAGAACTCCACAATAAAATAGAGTTGCTGAAAGAAAGAACAAGACCCTTATTGAGGCTGCTAGAACTATGCTAGCAGATTTATTTTTACATAACACTTTTTGGGCCAAAGCAGTTAGTACTGCTTGTTATGTCCTTAATAGAGTATTAGTGACCAAGCCTCAAAATAAGACACCTTATGAACTTATAACTGGTAAAATACCAACCATAAGCTATATAAGACCTTTTAGGGTGGCCATGTGACCCATCTTAATACCATTGACCACCTGGGCAAGTTTGATAGGAAAAAAAATCTGATGAAGGTTTATAGTAGGGTATTCTCTTAATAACAAGGCTTATTTAGGGTCAAACAATTTTAGAAACCAAGAGAGTTAAAGAAAACCCTGCAAAAAACCTTTTAGAAAATAAACAAATGTGCAGGGAAAGACCAAATTGGCTGGTTTTTGATCTTGATTATTAACTGATTCTATGAAATAATCAGCCTGTGTGATCAGAGAAACAGCCTAACAAACAGCAAGTCAAAGAACTAATCACATGCAATGTTCCATAAGATAATATTGATGCAGGAAATTCTAAAATGGAAGTTGAATCTGCTCAAGACTACTTTGTACTGCCAATAAGGTCTTCTTATACTTCAACAATCAAGAGCTCAGAAGCAAAGAATGAAGGTGAAAAACCTAACAAGAATACTGATTTAAAGACAAATGAGAAGCCTATAGTTCTGGAGGATCAAGCCTTTTTGGATGAGCTAGAAAGGCTTAAAAATAAGAAAAGGAGGCTAATGATGCAGCTGAAGCTCTCAGAAAGGAGTTTGCCCAAGATACTAAGGATTTGCTTCTTCAAGCAGGAGATGTTAGAGCTAGCAGTACTAACACAGTTAATACTACTAGTACACCAGTTAGTACTGCCAGTCCTTTTGGTGGACTATCCTTCACTAATCTAACCAATACTGACCAAGATGATTCTGAAATACCTGCTCTTAAGGATAGTTATGACAATCCTAATGATGGTATTTTTACCAATGCATCTTATGATGATGAGGGTGCACTGGCTGACTTCATAAATTTAGAAACTATTGTGAATGTTAGTCCTATTCCCACATTAAGGATTCACTCTAATCTCCTTCAACTCAAATTCTTATTATTCCATAATCACATTTCAAACAAGGAGCGAAAGTGGAACAAAAGTTTCTGAGGCCTACCTTTTGTAAGTATATACAACAGCAGATAAGAAATAATCAATAGGACTGTCAAGCATTGTTTATTTCTTGTCTTTGTCTCAAGTTGAACCTAAAATGATATCTGAAGCTCTTGAAAGATGAAAGTTGGTTTGAATGCTATGCGAGGAAGAACTGGCTGGCAATTCATATTTCAAAAGGTTTGGATTTTGTAGAATTTGCCTTATGGGAAGAAGCAATTAGGACAAAGTGGGTTTACAGAAATAAGAAAGATAAAAAGGTGCTTGGTTTAGAAATATGCAATTGTTGTTTTGCCTAATGTACATATCAAGAGGAAGGGATAGACTATGATAAGGTTTTTGCTCCTGTGGCTAGGATTGAAGCCATTAGGATCTTTTTAGCATTTGCTTCTTATATGGGATTCATAGTCTATCAGATGGATGTGAAGAGTGCCTTCATGTATGGCAAAATTGATGAGAAGGTATATGTGTCTCAACCTCTAAGTTTTGTAGATCCTAAGTGTCTTAAGAAGGTCTACAAAGTTGTGAAAGCTCTCTATGGTTTACACTAAGCTCCCAGAGCCTGGTATGCTACTTTATCTACTTTCTTGTTGAAGAGTGGATACAAAAGAGGAACTATTGACAAGACTCTTTTTATTAAGAAGGACAAAAATGATATCATGTTAGTACAAGTTTATGCGGATGACATTATTTTTGGTTCTACAAAGAGATCTTGGTGTGATGAGTTTGAGGCATTAATGAAGAGTAGATTCCAGATGAGTTCTATGGGAGAGCTCACCTTCTTTCTTGGATTACAGGTCAAGCAGAAAGAAGATGGTATTTTCATAAGTCATGATAAGTATGTTGCAGAGATCCTGAAGAAGTTTGATTTTATGAGTGTGAAGACTGCTAGTACTCCAAATGAGACCCAGAAGCCTTTGGTCAAGGATAAAGAAGTTGCTGATGTGGATGTACATCTTTATAGATCCATGTTTGGCTCTTTAATGTACTTGACTGCTTCTAGGCCTGATATCATGTTTGCAGTCTGTGCTTGCTCTAGGTTTCAAGTAACTCCAAAGACCTCCCATCTTAATGTTGTGAAGAGAATCTTTAGGTACCATAATGCTATAAACTATATTCTAATTCTGATACGTGAGATCATAAACCTTGCCTTTATCTATTTACATTTTTTATAAACCTGCGAGGGGGATACATGCTTGTTACATACTCGTTTATCTTATTACAATGTGATTACTTTTTTTAAAGACTTAATGAGTTACTCGCTCTCCTACATTTCAATTCTTTATAAACCTGTAATACTGCTTAAACCATGAACTGCAAGTGTTTTTCCAACTGTATGCTACCCAGATAGTATTATTGCCTAAGTAGCTTATCTAGTGCCATTATTTCCATATATGAATCATTATTACTTGTCATTGCGAACGCGCGCTCTCGCCGCGCCGGTTGGAACGCGGAATATTGTGAAGTAGATCTCTTGGGGGGTAAGGTCCTGTTTGTATACCCATGCTTGGGGTAGATAAAACACATGATATTTTGTACTAATAGGTAACCTGGCAAGTTAACCTTTTCCACGGGGACATCTGTCCCTAACCAATATCACTACGGTGATTTCCCTGTTAATGTATTGATGTCATGAGCTTAGGTACAATAATAATGTTACCCTGATTTTCCATGATAATTGTATTCATTGCAATTATTACCATTATAGTGACTTGCATTCAACCATATGATAATATTCGTTGCAATTATAAACATTATGATTAATTGTTTTCCATAATAATACTAATCTCCATGATAATTATCCTTGTAATTCTAATATTTCCATTATGATAACTTGTATTCATTTATTACATTTCAAACCTATGAATTTCACTCAACCTTTATGTTGACCCTTTTTAGCATGTTTATCTCAAGTAATTGAGCAAGTTGCGGTACGGAGTGGCATGGACTCGAAGATGGCTGAACTGTTATCATTCAAACATAATGTTTTAGATTTTAGGACCTGCATTTTGTAAAAACTCTAATTATAATGAATGATAACTAAATTTTTCCAACAACGTCTCTTTTAAAGTTTTTTTCTATGATTATGATTGTTGTATCCATGAAGTAATACCCCAGATTAGCTTCCGCTGCTATATTGTAAAAATGGGGGTGTTACAGATTGGTATCAGCGCCATAGTTATAGAGAACAAGGTCAAAAACCTTAACTATAACCACATTTCATTTTTCAGCCATCAAAGTCCTTTGTGCCACCACATTCTGGAACAAGTAAGTAAAGATACACATCTATTATACTATTACATAAATAACTTATGTTATTTACTACTGGGTTGTTACAGTCATGTCTTCGTCCCCTCATTCTACTATCGTCCCATCCGATTCTGATAATAAGAATACTTTTTCCTCTACGAACATTCTGAACTATTTCCCAGCCTTACCAGGAAACATTTCTCCGAACTCTTCAGACGATTTTAATAAGTATCTATTGGACATACTATTATTCCTACCTTTACGTGATATCCGTATATACAAGCATAATGAATGTGCATTCCACCATCCCAAGTTCTTATGCTTTTACCAACTATAGTACCTCTATCGATGTCTGAATTCCCGAGATTTCTTCCTCCCAAGGAGATTTCATCACCGAAGCGCTAAGACTCCTGTTTAAATCACCTAATCTAATGTCTACATCTTCATCAGTAGGATCAATTACATCACCGGTTAGGTCCAACTACCTCACCCACCAAACTATTCTTTATGAGTTCTATCTTCGCAGAGTTAGATAATTCCATTATGGATCATATATCGCAGACCATTTGGGGAAGTAAACCATTCCCCGAAGAATTTAACGTCATCACTGGAATAATCATGGAAGATATCTAGTTCATCATCAAGAGTCTTTTGAACAAGATCCCAGAACTCAAGGGAGAACCACCAATATTAGATCCCTGTATCGTTTATAATTTTCTAGAGAATCCCACCATTAAATTGTATGAATATGAACACTTGTCAATTTTGATATGTAAATTTATAGACAAGTTATGTTATAACAATGAGATTCGTTATACTTCGTATTTACATAACTATTGTGTTTATCAGATTAATCTATCCTATATCCCTGAAAGAACGATTCCTCTTACCAATGTTCTATTCTCCAAACCTTTATAACTAAGCCTCCTACCCCGGGATTACTCCATTCCATTTATCTAATCTCTCATAAGTCTTAAATTCTATAAACTTTCTGTTGTATCCTTCAATATCAAAGTATTACTCTCATACCTGTAATAGGCTATAGTCAATTTTTATAGAAAATGGATTCTCATTCCGTGTGTCTTGTGGATGTTGATAGATGCCGTCCAAGAGAACATTCAACATCTGCGGCACCAGCCAAGACTCAGGATGCAATCCGCAACTAGTTTGCGACATGGTGCTAGTGCTTGAAAGCACAAGCTGCTAACTTAGCAAATATAGACAATACTAACAAAAACACCGGGACAAGCAGAACTCTAGTAGTAAGGAAAGGAATCAACGATCACAAAAGAAAGATTGAAGATAGAGGAAACACCACCACCAACAACCAACAATCACCAAACACATCAACAATTAAGCCACCCAACAATCACAAGAACAAAATAACTACCCAGAATACACCAGAACAAAAACAACCATATCAAGATTACCACGCAACAGAAGGAGAGGCATCATAGAAAGACAAGAAACTATTAAACTTATCCTACCAAGAAATACCATGGAAACCTCCCTTTGTGTACAAGATGCACCCTGCATCACACAGGAGTTTGCACTGTCAAGTGTCGAAATTGCAACAAGGTGGGTCATCTGACCAGGAACTGCAGAAGCAAAGGACCAGCCATGGGAAGCAACCTGCTATCAGTATCTGTAACTTGTCATGCCTGTGGAGAGAAAGGGCATTACAAAAGTCAGTGCTCATCAAAAACAGACAACGGTACTTCTCACGTTTCTAAGAAAAGCTTATGTGACGAATCCCTCATCATTCCAAAGAAAGAAATTTGGCTTGATGACAAACTTAACTATATGGATAGGGAATCAGTGTAGATTAATGATTCGAGAAGTCTAACAACAAGACGTAGATGCATCCCTATAGTCAAAGTAAGATGGAACTCCCTGAATTTACATGGGAAACGGAGAATCAAATTCGTGCTAAATATCCACATCTATTTTCCAACATCACTCAATCTCTCAACTAAATCTCGAGACATGTAACATAAGTACCAACTCTTTTTCATATGTAAAGTTCGTATGTAAAGTTATCCATGAAATAAAAGTAATAATTCCGTTACATCTTGTTATCTGGTGATATCAAAACTCGACATTGTTTGTCAATTCTATCATGTTCGAACTCTGAATACTCTCCTCATACCTTTGCAACACAATTTTTCATCCTCGATTATATGAATGTCAGTACAATCAACATCTCAATATTATCTAACCATTTATGATCATATCATTTTTTACACATTACCATATCATGATTCTATGCTTAGGTAAGACGATTTATGATCATCTTATTGAAATGAATTAGGACGCTTCTTTATTTGAATAAGGAAATTTTAAATCTCCGAACTACGAGTTTATAAATTCCATACAATGAGTTGGCCGCTTCTTTTTGTAAGAGTGGATAAAATAAAAAAATACTTAAGTATATAACATACTACAAACAAGTTTTCCTTTCAATCCTTTTGTACAAACAATTCTTAATCATTATAATATTACTTCATCAACGTTCTGTATTCAAAATCTTATCTCTTGTGATTATATAGCACTCTTTACAAATTCATAATCAATCCTTGACATTACTCATTCCATGGTATCCGTATTCTAAAATTCTACTGTTATATTCTGGTCAACATAATAACAAGGATATAAAACACAGAAGGACCAAGAATCTATACAATTCAAATATTTCATACCACTATTACTGAAAATTTTGACAAAGACTTGTGATAGCATTCTTATTTGATGTTGACTTTTAAAGGTTAATGAATAACGATTTCTTACGATCTGAATGGCGCAACGTATTCCATCCACCCAGGTTCTATCAGGATCTGGAGAAATTCTATTTTCTATCATCAAGAGGTGTGGTCTTGAAAATAAGTAGACGTGTGAAAGGAGGTAACTATAATTATGGTACGTAACATAATTATAAATTCATCACACACGTGGACTTGTGACCTTGATTAGCCTAACTTAAAGTCATGCCCAGTACTTACATCTATTCACTACAATTTTAAAATTAAATCTCGGGATGAGATTTCTGTAAGGGGTGGAGACTATAACAACCCAAGAATTTTCATCAACCTATTTTACTATTATCACAATTGTACGGGGAAATTTTTCGCTTTATTACATTACTTGCATTGTCAATATCTCAGTATACAAAGTAACTTGCATAACTAAAGTAGACGAGCTCACGCAACCTATCTATGACAATCCTATCTTCATATATGTCAAGCAAACATCATAACATGTCAAGTCAATATCATAATATCATTATTACAAAGTACATTATTCCTATAATGTACCATTCACAACGTTATATCTAAACGGGCTTTAAACCATTATCGGATGCCCTAAACCCTAATCTCATGGAAGGGTTAACCCCTAAAGTGAATGCACAAGCTACTAAAGCATATGTACAAGCAATATAAGATCTCATTTGAAATATAAAATCCCTTCAACTCAAAGTACAAATCTCTAAAAGCTCAATGTACAAGTCATTAAGCATGATCTCCAAAATAGCTGTTTTACCTCTGTTTTTATTCTAATTTCTTCACCATCACTTTTGTACAAGCTAATACACTCATTATACAATGTATAAACCCTAAATATTCTATTCATAAGCTTTCATACATCTTTTTACACTCAAAACCCTAATTCAAAACCCTAAAACCTAAAACCGAGCTAGTTTCTAAACCATGACTCGTTTCTTCATTTTTATCCATTGTAAACCTAAACCAATACTTAAATAAGTTATAATAACATAAATTACAACATTCTCAATCATAATCCATTATCATTTCATCATTCTACTTCAATTATACAAGAAACAAATCCAGAAAACCCTAATTATGCCCTAATTGGAACTTTGGACCCGTTTACTCATTTTCTACCCGTTTTAACCCAAACCACCTCTCAAATTTTGATTATAATCCTTAATATAAGCCTTAGTATCAGTAACCTATCATTCTTAATCAAATGTACACGAATTACAAGCAAGCAAACTCAATCCAAGCCCTAATGAGCCCTAATGGAACCCGTGAACCCTTTTCTTGCAAAATGACCCATTTCAAAGCCTTTCTTTGCAATCAAGCACCTCCATGACTAAGCTACTTCATCCTATAGCAGCTTACAAGCACCTCACACAAATATCTAGTCCATTTATACTATAAAAATTGCACATGGTTCTTGTTCTTTCTTGTTACTAGCCGCGGCAAGCACATGTATGTTCTATTATCTTCTAGTTAGTTTCTATCACCCACACTTGCTTTTCTAGCTTATACACATCACATATTAGCCCTCCTATGTGTCAAGAATAGAAGCTAAGGGTTCCTTAACCTCCTCATCCTCAAAATAGTATAAATAGGGCCTTTGGGTGTTCATTCATACTCGCACCACATCTCTTCTCTCTCAAACCCAATTGGCAGCAATCCTTTGCTCCCTTATGATCCTAGGATCATTAAAGAAGTTCAAGAAGTGAATCCCTGAAGTATTGAAGCCTCGGAGTAAAGATACAAGGCGTACGAGTGGAAATACTACCCGAAACGACCCATTTCCACCATTTTTGATCATTGAAGCTCAAACCCAGGTTTTGAATGTTATAATTCTGCTACTACACCCTTATAATGTTCATATGATCCTAAATATACTCTTGTTAAAGTTTCATAACTCAATTCATGCTCATTTTCCGTTTTGATCCAAAACCGTACACCCGAAACCCTAATTTCGCGTTTTTCTTAAAACTAAATGTTATAATGGTTAAATATTGTTATAATCTATCCTAGCATTCTTAAATAATGTTAAAATAACCACTTTATTGATTAATGAAGGAATTTGAACTTAAAACCCGCGCGTTTACATTTTGAAACCCTAATTTGACCCGTTTTGCTTCCTAGCTTAACGAATCGTTATTTTAAACTTGTGTTGCATTAAAACTTCATATTTTAGTTTATTATAACTTATAAATGTCTACTTATAAATGTCTATTAAATGATCTAAAATAAGCTTGCATGGAAATTTGGACATGTTTTGTAATTATAATCCATACAAATGGTATATATCGTAAATTTCAGAAACTTATAACTAAAAGGACTAAAAGTGTCATTTTATCAAAGTTTAACTATAGGGGTCTATTATATCACTTTTTAAAGTACAAGGTTTACTTGCTATATCAATAAAAGTTGAAGGACCAAAGTCGTAAAACATGTTAAACCCTAGGGTCTACGTGCAATTTCCAAACCCCGGGGTCTAAAATGTAACAATTGAAAAAAGTATAAAAACACATTCAAAACATTACCTAGACATTACTTTTAAATAACGCTTACGTGCTTAACATTTCCCAGATATTAAATAAAACGCTTAAAACCGATCATCCGGAAGCTATATTGTACCACAATACTAGGGAGCTTCATATTAAGGAGTTTCATCTTGGTATTACGTTCTGACTGAGTTGTTAGGTTTATGATTTAAAGTGCCCTAGCTCCTCAAACGTTTACTGAATGACTTCTGAATTATGATGGCCCGAACGGTGATACAATAATTCCAAACTCCTCAATCAAACTCATAACTCTTAAAACTAAAGTTCTAAAGTACAATTCATCCTAAGACCAACATAATTACTCCAGGTTGCTGACTAGACTGTTTACTATATTGCTATATCAACCTTCCCTGTTAAGATTGTGATAAGGTCGTGAGCTTTCATTTCAGAATATTTATTACATCTACCTATCAGGTGAGATTCATAACCTCGCCTTTACTCATTTTACATGTTTTATAAACCCGCGAGGGGGATACATGCTTGTTACAAACTCTTTTACATACTCGTTTATCTTATAACAATGTGATTACTTTTCAAAGACTTAATGAGTTCATAACCTCACATTTCAATACTTTATAAACATGTAATACCTCTAAAAAACCATGATGCAAGTGGTTTTTCCAACTGTACGCTTCCAGATGTATATATTGCTAATAGCTTCTCATGCCATTATATCTATATAATGAATCATTAATTACTTGCATTGCGAGTGAACACGAATATTGTGAATAGATCTATTGGGGGTGACGGCTCCCGTTTGTATACCCATACTTGGGGTAGCCAAACGCACTATATTTGTCCTAATAGGTAACCTTGGCAAGTTATCTTTTCCACGGGGACATCTGTCCCTAACCAATATCACTAAGGTGATTACTGTTAATGTATCGATGTCATGACTTGAGGTACAATAATAATGTTACCCTGATTTTCCATGATAATTGTATTCGTTGCAATTATTACCATTATAGTGACTTGCATTCAACCATATGACCATATGATAATATTCAACTGTTTTCCCATGATAATACTATTCTCCATGATATTAAATGTTCTCCATGATAATTATCCCAGTAATGCCAATATTTCCATATAATAACCTGTATTCAATTATTACATTTCAAACATATGAATTTCACTCAACCTTTGTGTTGACCCTTTTTAGCATTTTTATCTCAGGTAATTGAGCAAGTTGCGGTACGGAGTGGCATGGACTCAAAGATAGTTGAACTGTTATCATTCAAACATAATGTTTTAGATTTTGGGACCTGCATTTTGTAAAAACTCTGATTAATAATGAATGATAACTAAATTTTTCCAACAACGTCTCTTTTAAAGTTGTTTTCTATGATTATGATTGTTGTATCCATGAAGTAATACCCCAGATTAGCTTCCGCTGCTATATTGTAATAATGGGGGTGTTACAATGGCAGTGCAGAATAGGCTTACAACCCATGAAAGACTTCTTAAATGGTATCCTGATAAGCAAGTGAATTGTCTATTCTGTGGGAGGTGTCCTGATTCACTTAACCATTTGTTCTTTGAGTGCTACTTTACCAAGGAGATATGGTGCAAAATAAGAACAATTGCTGGAATTAACTCTATGCCTGATAAATGGGAGGATATTGTGTACCTTATGTCTGTAAAAAAGCACAATAAGTCTATCAAGAGTGTGTTGGTAAGACTTATCCTTGATGCCTGTGTATACTTCATATGGGGACTGAAAGAAACAAGAGACACTTTACCAATGAGAAGCAAAGCTGCAAAGATCTGATTGAGAATGTAGTCTACTATATAAGACTAAAGTTGGCTAGCTTAACTGTGAAAAGAACTGATCAAGTAGAAGAGGTTAGCAGGAAATGAAAGGTTGTGTTTAATGTGAAAAAGGATGATGGTACTCTTCTTGACACTATGGATCTGCAATAGTGCTGAACTGGAGTGTTGCAGAGTTAAGGGTGTTTGTACCAAATAGTATTTCAGAATCTATGTATGAGACATGGATGTGCTAACACCGTTATCATAAACATATAACAGTGGGTATATTGCATGTCATTGCAATGTTGCATCTTAATATCTTAGAGTTAACCTCGGTAAGGAATCTTGCTGATTATAATAGATGTATCAGATGGCCAAGGGTGGGTCTGGTTTCCTATTACGGGTCAGTTTGGAGTCCTTGCACAGGGTGATGTACCATAAGGAAAGATTGCATCATTGTGAAGGGTTAATGACCTGGGTGTGCAATGCATTGGTAATTGGAATAGTGAGTGATGCAAGATGACACTACTTGGTCCAATTGATGCACTGCTTAGGAGGTTAGGTTGGATCTATATGAGGGTGAGTGTTTCACTCCTAGTAATGCCTATTCTTATCTGTTTCCTTGATCCTATAGTGAGGTTGCAGCTGCTATTTTGATCTTGCTAACTGATGAATAAGAAATGTAGCTAGGAGTGAAGAGCCCCTCATATAATGTGAATGGGAGCTATACTTTGCATAATGATGCCCCCTCTCTACTGACTCTTGCCATTGTGGATGATGGCTGAATGGTATTTGTTTGTTTTGAAGGTGGAAATGTAGTTATGAGAGTATGGTTTTGGTGACCAAAAGGTGAACTTGATTGGATATGATTGGGTATTATATCTGATCTTTGTCTGATATGCCTTTTATCAGACAATGTCCTTAGTGTTTTGACAGATAATGGTTTGTATCAGAGTTTAAGGCTTTGATTTGTATTCATAGTTCATGATTGTATTCCTCTTTGATGTATTAAAAGTTCAGGCATGTCTGACCTTTGGATATCTTATATGATGTAATTGTGTTGATAATTAATAAACGTTCACATTTTCACCAAAAAAAACTATGACTCCTAAGGGATTAAACTGCGATGAGAAACCGATCAATTGTTGGCGGTAATTAACTCATGTTTAATATGAAAAATAAAGACATCCACATTGTTGAGTAAATCAGATTAAACCATGTTTGTATGACAAGACTTAAATGCATAATCAAAGGGATTTTTTTAGAACGACAACTATTATAAAACCAACTAGCAAGAAGCTAGAAAAAGAATTACAAAGAGATCAAATAGGGGTGTTGCAACCAAAACTATCTCCAACTTAAAGGACAATTACATCTAGAAGGCACATGTGAAAGAGCGTGTGAAACAATATCCGTCAAAAAACATCTTTACGAGTGTCTTTCGACGAGAAGAGCAACTGAGTACGAAACATCCCTACGCTCCACCAAGTTGTATAAGAACAACTCCCTTCCTGAAAGCTTTATCTTTAGAGTTATTTCTGATGGTATTGAACCAATTAGCAATAGCATATGAACCAGAGGGGCGTCCATGATAGGATTCCCCAGCGGCATACGAGCCTGGTCGATATCCGTAGCCAATCTGCACTGAAGAACAGTGCGAGGGAAATCTTCCTGAGCAGAGGAGCAAAAAAGGGACATATAAAAGATCCGAAACCTGGACCTCGATGTTGTAAATTGATCGAGTAGGCAACCGATCCAGGATAATCCTTTCCAAGCAAACATTTATTTTTTGATTGGCCCATCCCTTTTAACCCATCGAGTAGCAAGTGGGGCTTATTGGCAAGAAAAATTCATCAAGAGAAATGCGAACATCTTTGACCGAAAAAAAAAAACACCTTCCCCATTTAAATCTCACACCCAACTATCCCCATATTAGAACACCTAATTGGTCCCTTCTATATATGTGTTGAAGAAGAGTATGAGAAGATTCAACCCCTCCTCTAACAGAACGACGAAGAGAAGAGGTAACTGAGAATTGCAGTTTATCAAAGGGATTAGTTAGGCTATTTGAGTCATGTTCAAGCCTAACATGACCTAAATTTAGCATAAACTATTTGAGTCATCTTCTAACTTGGAAATGTCTGTCATGTTTCTTGTTTGAAAATGTTTCAGCTATTTGAGTCATGTTCCGAAATGGCTGTTTCTTTTTATAGTCTGTTTGGACACACTGTTTTGTTTGAAAATGTTTGTCCTGTTTAGAAATGTCTATCATGTATAAATGCAAACAAAATTTTTGATTGAAAAAGAAGTTCAAAGATCATCAGAAGAGTTGTTTATTGTTTTGATTGGAATGAAACTAGTAACAAAACATAGATCTTCTAAATTTATGGTTACTAATAACATAATGGTCGGAGAAGTGGAGGTGTGATGATGGACGAGCGGCAGTGGTCTGTGATGTGTGAATAAAAAAGACCCAAATAGAGATGATGTTTGTTTTTTTGGTTTAAATATTAAAAGACAATATTAAAAGAAAAAAAACGAGTATAACTGAAATTGTGAGGTAATAATATGTCATGGATTGAAAAACCCTCTCTTTTTACTCCCTTTCACATTTAGTATTTATATACACGATAAGTAAAAAATAAACATTAAAATTTTCTGTTTGTATCCGGTTTTGTTACAATCGAGGATATTAACTTATTAAGTAGAAAAACACTTTTTTTATTGTCATTTAGGACCACTAATATAAACTAACGGATCTTTTAAGGAGCTATTAACAAAGGTGAATATATGACAAGTTCAAAACTATGATGACCTAATGGGATTAACTGAAGACGATGCTAAACTGATTGTTGGCGGTAACTCATGTTTAACGAAATTATAAGTGAAAAATAAGGAACACTCTTGGTGAGAAGATCACATGAACTCGTCAAGTGGTGTTTGTCTGGCACGAAGGCTATCTGAATCATCTTTGAGTCTGATATAGCTTGAACTTTACATCTTAAAACATCAAAATCAACCGATCTTTAAGCATTTAAGCATACTGCATATACGACTGATGCAAGCTATTAATCAATACACATCAAACTGAGGTCAGGTCAAAACAAAATAGATGTGAAGTGTGCTAGCCGAAGAAGCTCGGGACCGCACCTGCCAACACTTCTTTGATACATGTTTTAATTTGGATAATAGGGTTTACATCATATAAGCATTCGAATACAACGTTTCACATGACCGACCTATTGGCCCATTTCATTTAAGCAAATTCATAAGTTAAAGCGATATACGCCTTTTCCAAACAAGTTCCCATATAAAGCATAAACACATTAAAATCACTGGCTGCTGTTCTTATGAACATGCTGAACATGAAGGTAAAACGATACCCCCTACACAATGAAAGTTGTATATTGATCTATATGAAATACTAATTATAAGCAAATAGACAATACCTCTGAATCTCTAACGATAGCTCCAGGCCAACTAACCCAGGCCCGGGCTGCAAAGGACCACCTACAATGAGTTGACACAACCACACCGTTTATAGCATATCAGAATCAAAGTAATCATAATCAGAAACCGCGCTCCCATCAGAAAATTCATAGTCTTCATAGAATTCATCTTCGGAATAGTCATACACATCAGAATATCCAGATGAATACATATCATCAAAGTCATCATACCCATGAACTTGATTGAATCCACAGTTTTCTGTTGAATCGTTAGGACGTTTAAAATCTTTAATGCGTTCTTTGCATAGTTTTGCTAAACTCCCACTAAGGTTAAGGTTAGAACACCTACGAACATCAAGAGATTCGATATGAGGGCAGTTATGAAGAATGGCTTGAAGTCCATCATTAGTCATTTTATTACCAAAGAGTTGCAAATGGCGTAATCCGGGCATAGTATTTGCAATGGCAATCGCATCACCGTCACATTCAATGTGTCGTCGTCTGAATTCTTTGTTTAATTTGAAGGATCTGAGATTAGGGCAACTGCTCCCAATTATTTCAATGTCTTCTACATGAATTGATATGTAGTAAAGGTGAAGGTTTTCTAACTGCGGTAGGTTTTTGACTGCAAGACTTAACCCACTGCTTGTAATGCTGTAACAGTTTCTAAGGGAAAGCGTCTGAAGCTTACTTGAGCTGTGCATAAGGTAGTCACAAAGAATCAGTAGATATACAATAAGCTGTGCATAAGGTATTAGAGGTCGGCCTATACATACAAAAAGTTTAGATATAGTATAACACATAAAAAACCATACAACGGCACTCGCCATGCTAATATATACATTAACAGTGACAACATTTACCTAGCGAATTACCAATTCATTTTTAAACTAACATAGCCAATGTAGTCATTATTCAATACTAACATTAAAAACACATTCAAACAATCTTAAACCTATAAACAAAATTAACAAATGGGAGAGATGAGATGTAAAGTGATAACAACACATGTGAAGAGATAAAAACCCACAAACAAAATTAACAAACGGGAGAGATGAGAAGCAAAGAGATAACACCACATGTGAAGAGGCATACTTAGTAGTAAGTAGTTTAAATAACTGGCTAGCATATTTATTTAGTTTAGAAAGGTCTGAAAAAATATATACTTTTCTATACTTAAAAGTGACCAAATACTAGAATTTAGTCTTTACTTTAATCAGTCAAACACCTTGTCTGCTTAGCCTACCTCCGGTCGTATAGGTGAGCACCTTATCGGATCTAGGGATTTTACAAAAGGCAAGGCAGTAAATTAGGATACATGATAGATGAGCATTTCACAAGTTCACAACAATGTGGAGAGAGATTTGATTTACAGTCTCTATATGTATAAATACACAAATTTATTATACCAACACCGCGTCAAGCATACTCTGTTCCCGATTTTTTATTTGGAGAGAAAAGAAGAGAATTGGAGAGGAAATTAAAAAGTAATCATGTTCCCGAGTTTTTTTCGAAGAGAAGAGAAGAGAAGAGAAAGGGGAAGGAAATTATGTCAAATTCCCCCTCCTAACCTTCTTCCCAAACTGGGAAGATTTGAAGAGAAGATGATTTTTAAGCTTAGTTTGGTTCCATTTCTCTTTTTTATTTCCGACTTGGGACAGAACTAAAAACCAATTTTTTTTCTCACCTCTTCTTTTCACTCCTTTTCACCCTCTTCGTTTCTCTTCTTTCTCCCAATCTATCAATTTGCATTTCACTCGTATGGTTGATACATTTTAACTATTCAATTTATTGAATCTATTCTCAGTGATCCAAAGTATCTATGTATGGAAACTAGATTAGTAACGAAAAGCGTTAGACCATATTTATATGGATCATTGTAACCAAGACCTGCAAGAAGGGCTTAATAGCACATATTTTCTGATAGTTCGATAAACGGCCCTTGCGTCGTTGTCAACCTTCTTCGACGACCACAATATTAACTGAATAATTGTACACCCAAAGGCGACCATGGAGCGTCTGCCACCATTTGCGACGTCACCACCACCAAAGCGATTCTGAAGTAGATGTTGATGCAGTGCTGATGGGACTGCTAAGAGAGTTACTGAGCGTATCCAAAGGTTCACCAATGAGACAGTTTGAGCATATTTCAGCAGGCTCAACAACTCAAATATCAGCACCATCGGCAATGCAACAATCTGTTCAGAATCTGAAGGTATCGGTGGTTTTCACACAACAACAAATGGCGAACACACCACCACTGCTATGGACACACGGGTGCATGTCGGTTATTTATGGAACGATCAAAAGAAATGTGTTATTAGTCGTCAGTTGTTGATCTTGGTCACAAGGATCCATATATGTTTGGTCTCTCGTTACCAATGTTTGGAAAGTCTCTGTTAATGGTGTGTGTTACATAATCAAGCAGATGGAGGGTGAAATTGAAAAGAAACAGATGATACAACATTCAAAACTGAAATCCTAGCCAAAGGAAAAAAACAAATAACACATCAAATTCAAATCAAATAATCAAGCCACATAACAAATATCTGAGTTACTCGCATAGTACTTCGTAATAACGACTAACGAGAATAAAAAATGAAACGATATTTAGAAAGAAAAAAATTTGAACACACTTTAGTTGCAATATATGTATTGAATGAACTTTTATACATTAAACGGGATGACGGATGAGGTCTTCCCTCTTCAAGTTACCCAAGAAGCGCGAGTCATTGGCTCAGATGTATGCGGCCTACCAGGGGTATCCCCGTGACCGTTTTCAGCCCGTTCCTGGCCCCCCAGCTATGTACCTAGCGAGCAGGGGCGGACCATGTGGAGCATAAGGGGGTGGAACCATGTGGAGCATAGAGGGGCCAGCTGCCCTTAACGTTTTCTTCCGTAATCTAAAGTTCAAGGTTAATATTTTGGCCTCTTGGACTTTTAGTAGTGGTGCCCTCAGTCAAAAACTGATGGTGACCTCTCAAATGAAAAAAGAAGCTTACCCACTGAATAAGTAATCATGCGATCAACTAAATTAAACCAAATTAAACCATCTTACCTCAGGCAAAGTCATTACTTTGAGTAATATAACTAATAAGTACATTTTTTTAAAAGCCTACAGAAGCCCAATTTGCACTTATTGGGCGAGATTTGCCGGTTCTACCATATAAATGTTTCCTAGATTATGTAGTTACAAGATATAACAAAACTAGATTACGAAAATAAAAATATCCATCGTGCATCCAATTAAAATATATTTACTTACCAGAAACTTGATCGTATTTTAGTTTGGTTTGCTGTATGAATATTCTAGCATAGCCCTACAAGGTTAAATTAATCATTTTTGTGACAATTGTGCATGCTCAATATTTATGGGTGTTTCGTTTTGGCCTTAAGGCTCATTTACCTTGTTTTGTACATCAATTTGTTCTTACTGTCTTTATCTGTTACTTAATTAATTTTGACAGCCTTAGTGAATAGTGAGTATGTTAAATTCAAAACCTATGACAGTCAGCTCACTCATGGAATATCATCAATTAAACATGGCAGATCACAAAATTTATTATCAGTTTTGTCAACAGTCAGCTAAAAGTTTACATTAAACTTTGTCCACCAGTGTTATTAAGACATGAAGCACGGGAGTCTGCCTAGAGCGTTGTAAGGTGTAGCATCTAGCAAGACATGAAACTCACGGAAGGTGGTTCCATAACTTACAGAACGTTCAAATACACTAGCACAAACAAAGAATCATTAAACTACAGTAACTATGCATGCATACTAGGTATTGAATTTAGCATTATTGACATCAATTAAATAAAATTACCACATTAACATCACCAAGGGCGATGATTAGATTAGCCTTAAAGCACGCTCAAAATTCCTTAAAACCTTAAACAAAGTTAAAGGGAAAATATGATATGTAAAGAGACACTACACATTTGAAAGGCATACCTAACATAGACTGAAAGTTATCTAACATAGACTGAAAGCCCTAATGTGATTGTCAACATAATTTCTCTTTTGTGCAATACATGCCAAGTAGTGACCACTTTAAAGGATACTTAACTGTCTCGAATTATTATCCGAAATGAACTGGCTAGCAAAAAAAGAAAACCTTAGATTTGTTAAAGTGACCTACAACTTGAATTTAGTATTATTTCAATAAATCCCATATCTTTTGTGTTTCGCCTAACTCGTACATCATAGTTGTGCGCCTCATCTGACCAATGGATCATATCCAAGGTGAGGCGCTAAAGTTGTGCCTCTGAGCTTCAGACCTGACTTCAAATTTCACAACAATGTGGACGACCACAAATTCCAACAGCACTCAAGACTTGTAACTAAAACAAGTATAATCTCTACGTAATATAGAACATCTCAAACAACTACGCATATACTTACAAAATTCCTTGAGTCACTACAACGACATTCAAACACCTTTTGTGACAGTACTAACATCAGAATAAACCCTGATGCGCATGAGACTAGACGACTTTAAACACAATCACCAATGATATTGTCATTTCTGTGAACCTTCTAAACATAATGAAAGACCCGTTATTCTTAAATACTCTCCGAAGATTAACAAATCGCGGAACAATCTTAACACGAGCATCTTCCTATATTTCGCATCTATTACCATACATTGTCCTCCTGATTGCTAAGAATCTATACTTAATCCTCAAAACACTACCAACTTTACCCAAATAACAATTACTCTTGTAAGAACCCGTCCAACATCGGTAGGATAAGAAACATTTTAAGGCTTTTATAAGGTTGAAGTAGTGGGCTACTAGTATCCTTCCACCCCATAGGTTTTAGTTGAAACCTGACGGATACCCATAGTCCACTTCTTCCGGCTTTGGGGGCGTTACAACTCTTCATCTCGAGTATATTTAACTTCCATCACATTCACTTTTCTCCAAACTCTATCAGTATTTCAGTTTTCTACATAAACCAGTAACGAACTATAGACCAACTCCTACTCTAGCAACGCACTACAAAAATCATCAAAAATAGTAATTTCAAATATTGTGCAATAAGAGTAACTTTCGTGCAATTATCTAATTACACACGCGTCAACATGTCTACACCTAATTCGTAAAAAGTTACTACTATTGCACAACATTTGACAGTAATTACTGTTTTTGATAATTTTGGTAGCGCGTTACTATAACTAGGAATCGACCTATAGTGCGTTACTATTACAATAATTACCTTTCAATTATCTAATCACACGCTCACACGTGTCAACATGTAATTTCACAAAACAATCTAATTACACAAAACTTAAAAATAAATTACTATTTTTGACTATTTTAGTAAGCGCTTTACTAATCAAAAATTGACCTATAGTTGGTTACTAACTTACTATAACAATATTACAAGTACACAAACCTAATTGTATAATCTAACACGTCTCTACAAATTCCAGCCTAACAAACTATGCAATCCACAATTTATCATTTCATCAAAATAGGATTTACATAGAAGTGGAAGGCAAACGAGCAACAAGCTGCGCCGCTAGCCCCGCTAGCCCTTTCTGGATTGCAAAACTAATTCTTTTGAAAACAACATTTGTGGATCTAGGTGTCATCACATCACATTCCTATGCATAACTCGTTGGACTATGTTGAGACTTAGAGAAGCTCAACCGCCTCAGGCGCAGGAAACCAAAGGTATCTACAATTAAATTAAATATATATAAACACTAATATGATACAAAGAAATGTATTGACCTAGAGATCGTTACTACTACAATAATACATCAACCACACAAATCTACCTTCCAAAATTCTACCTAACAAACTCTATTATCAACAAGTACTAATACAAAATAGAATTCTAACAAAACCGAAAGAAATATAGCGTTGAGAAATGTGATCAAGTGACTCATCCGTAACTATAATTAGGAATTGACCTACGATTCGTTACTATATATGTTGTAAAAAGCGGATTTTATCTTAGGCAGCTAAAAAAACAGTCAACGGCGGTCAACACGGTATTACATCAGGTCCACAAATTTACCTACCTAACAAACTATATACTAATCTACAATAAAATTATTAAAAAAAAGTAATAAAATGGAAAGAAATATACCGTTGCGAAATGTGATGAAGCAAGTCATCAGTACAAAAACTGTCGAGATTAATATCAACCAATTCACCACGACTCCTATGAACCGCTTGTTTAGTTAAATTCACCAGATCGTAATCTGCATCCCACGCGTCATCAGGTTGAGTGATGGTGATGATCTTCCACATGGCTGGATCTTTGCAGATTTGGCGCCAATTTAAGCATACTTTTTGTGTGTTGTTGAGGATTTCGACTGCCGGTAGGCGTTGGAGGATTGATGATGTGAGTTCTGGTGGTAGTTCTAGCCAGTTTGGTGGTGACGGTGACGGTGGTGGTGGTTCGGTGGAGGTTGATGCCATTTGTAAGGGTCAGTTTTGGGGTTTGTTATGTGTCGTTTAGTGAAATGATCATTTTATAGGTTAGATGGTGATGACCCGACCCCACCCCGATAAAACCTTATAGGTCGAGTTCATTTTGGTCTATCTCGGCTTATCGGTTTAATCCGACTAACCCGATAACCTTATAGGGTCGGTGAGGTTATATTTTTATATTGGGATAATTATTTGAAAATGTATCATACTTGTCACTTTTTGTTATTGTGTGTATTGAACTTTTTTTTTTCTTATTGTATGTACTGAACTTTCAA